>KK502611.1:202617-213389 GCA_000688735.1 Glossina austeni
GGCGTGGAATAATACAAAGTATTCATTTTAAACATCGCTCATGATTAGCTTCTTTTTTTTCTCTATCTTTCTGGTAGTATATAAGTTCAACGTCGACCAAACGACTCGTGCACTCGGGTTTTCGCATCTTCATCCTAATTCTTCCTCTCCAAACTTATTCAGAAATATCAACCAGCACCAATTTTGTCAGGATTGTCCAGAAGCATTTTCCTTTGTATTACAGCTGGAAACAGATAAAATATATTGCGACGAAGAGGCCAAAGATGCTAATCGCATATACAGTAGGCATAGTGTCCTCTCTTCAAAATTGCTCAGGACCTAATTGTAGGTACAACGCAATGTATAAATTTAACAAATTTTCTTAAGTGGATTTCCGTTCAAGATCTTTAAGTATCATGCAATATATCTGCCGGCATAGGAAAGGAAGTAAAAAATATGAGCAAAAAATATGAGCAAAAAACTTTTTTTTCTCCGCAATAGTCTCCTTTTATTAGCATAGACTGTTCTCAGCGCAGTTCAGCAAAGTGAGAATCGTACGAGTTTCTTAAAATATATCATCACCACCGCAAACTCCTCAACTTGAGTATTTTGTTGTTATATCTTTAACCACTGACCAATTTTTTCGCGGTTGAAAAGAAAAAATAGAATGAGAGAACGAAATCTGGCGAATGTATGAATGCATGAAGAGGCGTTTCGATCTTTAACTTTTTAATTATCTCTCGGTAACTGCTGCTTTGTTTTAATAATAAAAATGCACTTCTTAAGTTGCTCACATTTTTCTCACAGTCAAATATTCGGTTAGTAGGTGATGGACACATTTACCGGTTCACGGGCTTTTAATGATTGATCACACAATACCATTTTGTGGATTATATTCACAATTTCCCATTTTGATCGAGCATTGCGTAGCTAATCTTGCCAGCACGTCCGACAGGTTCGAATAAAATCATTGTTTCGTGTAACGATGAGCCATTTTTTCAAGTGTCAAATTTAGACTAGATGCAGATTAGCTATGGTTTGTTAATAATCTCATCTTCCATCTATTGTAGGTGCATCTGGTCCATCCAAAGTTATTCTCTTACCATCAACTAGTAATATTTACGCCAGGTTTCAATTCCAGATTTCTGTCATTATCAGCTTTCCTAAAATATTTCACATCGAACGGATATAGAAATTCGATTCAGTATCTTGTGTTTGGGTGTTGCGAAAGCAACACTGACCTTAATATACTTTTTCGATCGGTATAGTTTGTAAACCGTTACATTTTCGCTATGCTTGCGTCAACGAATTGACATCAAAATTAAAAATACAACTCTATTAACTAACTTGTCGATCCCGAACTGAGAGCACTTCGATAAATCTAATAGACTATGTTTGAAATCGTGGCTTACCCATTATCCGTTATGTGTTAATTATTATTAGTTAGTTATTATTTCTGATATTTATTTTTATTTAGCTTTCAATTAACATTTTCTCGTTGCTATTAATTACTGTTATTATTACTTCATCAGATAACGGTATAAAGAACTTAATTATTGTTTTAAATATTCTCCAGCATTTGTAGAGTGACCGGTAGTCAATCTTATTGTTATGCTTGTTGTGCTTATCGTTATTGTTAATGTGACCATGTGTTACTTTGATTGTAGTTTCTATCATTTCATATGCATTTTAGCGCTGACGATGACTATGCTGCATGCCTTTACAAGATGAGCAAAAAATTGTATTCGAATTCATGGCATGGTTCTTAAGCACCCTTCACTAGCTTCTGGGTATGTTACATATTAAAGCATACATGCACAAAACGTATATGTATTTATGATATTTGTTTGTATGATATAGCGAAGATTTATTCGCCCGATATACAACGCAGGAAATATTTAATTCGATGATTACGCTTTTCGCGAACAAATTTACTGGTGGGCCTCTTTAAATTAAAAACCATATTCATGCACTGTGTGTCTGATCGGTGTTTGGATTTTTAGTATAAAAAAAAAAAAAAACCACAAAGAAAAATCTTTCAACTTACAATCGAGATTTCATCAGACGAACGAACGAAGACAAACGTATTAATTTCACTATAAATATAAAAGTGCATTTTTCATGGGATCTCTGATACGTGCTGTTATGCTTAGAAAACATTTTATAAATCTAGCATGTTCTCCACATTATATTGTAAAGGAAAGTCAAGTAATATAAAATAAGTAAGAAAATTATATTCGTCTGTGAATATGCAAATATTTCTTGTTAAACTTTATAAGTAGTTTTGCTTTTAAAGGCAGAGATGCTCTCAATTTACTGTGGACGAGCCCATTGCCTAATTGGGCTCATTTTCAATACCAACTTGCGTGCAAAAACTTCCAATACCCATTACACTTGTGGGCAGACAGACGGACGGACATATTGAAATTGATTCAGGATTTCTTTACTTTATGGGCTTTCTGAAGGTACCTGCTGAGTGCTGCAAACGTTTTGACAAAACGCAACAAGGCGTAATTTTTAACTAACAAGCAATCTTCAATAAATTCTCATAATTACATTGCAAGCTTTATCACATTTCGTATCGTATCTCAGGCGTACATCTAAGTTCATCTCTGAGTTCACATCTGAGACATGCAGTTGTACGATGTAAAAAAGAAGAAAAATTCATTACCCACTTTTCCATTGTTAGTCATACGTTTTATCCATCTTTCTCCCGGGGAGATCTCTTCAGCCTATTTACAAGAAAACCCATTTCAACTGTAAAGTTATGATCGGGGATTTTTCAAATAAGTGTGCTTAAGATGCAGAGATCTATTAACGTTTAACCGCCCAATGCCACCCCATAAGCGGCATGGCATTTTTACTTAATGGGCCCAAGCAAAATGGGTCCGGGCAAAATCATTGCATTGTATGTTCTTTTTAATCCTATTGTTGTCCTATCTATAATTAAGGCTTTAAGCATTCTGTCAGGTCGCTTCTGTATTTTTCAAATTATGTAATTATAACATAATTGGTTGATCGGTTAGCAGATGACTTACGTATATTGAAATATAAATGAATATTTTCTTTTCTTTGCTTAATTAAATTAATTAAAAATTAATTTTCGCGTTCAGTAACGAAAGAATCTTGTTTTCCAATCTCTTGATATCATCTTTATAACAAAGTGTAACACATCGCTCGATAAGATCGTAGGGTAACACATAGATTGACGAATCGCAGTGGTGGGTGACACTACCTTTGTTTTTGAAAAACCAGAGAAGAATCTGCATTTTGAGTGTACCGTCATTGGAAGAACTCTAACTTTTAAAACTAATGGTTGGAATATCACGAAATTTCGACACATTTCAAGTGAAGGTTGGTACTATATAAACATTCGATGGATTCATCAATAGTCGTCTTGCATCTGTAATTCATGCTTACGAACTTATTGTGTGATTTTTTTCTTACAGATCCATAAACCAATGAGTAGAATTTTTGTACCCGCTACCGAACAATAGAAATAACCCCTCGAGAATTCTCTAAGAATTCAAATTAAACGACCGTTCTCTTGCTCCATACGTGAACACTTTATTGTAAGACACAGAACTCAGCCAGGAATCTGGACTTAACACAAAAATTTTTAAAAAGACGAGAAATGATTTGGCCGTTTCAGTAGCTAATGGATTTAGGGGATTTAGGAAAGAGCAGAGAAATTTTCGGAATTTTTATTCCCCGCCAAAATAGGTATTCTTTCCATTTTCAATTATTTAAACTACATGTCACTCGAACGGACTATGAATGGCGGATTTCGTTAATTACAATGTTTTTCTTTGTTCTAATTGATTGAATGTTTAAATACATCAGCCGCCACACAAACCGTAAATGACTTGGTTATTTTTGGAAAATTTCCAAAAATTACGCTAAATGAATAATCACACATCGCAGTGTTAAATGCTTTAAAGATCAATACATGAGTTGAACAATATTTTCATATATATATATATATATATATATATATATATGTTCCCCATTGAAGAGCCGAGGTATGTTGTTTTTGTTATTGGATTTCCAACAATCAAAAATTCAAGTCGAATACGCATTATATAGCATTCGCGAAATAGTGAAATTTCGAGTAAATGATTACAAATTACAAAAAAAGGGGTACAACCCGCGAGCAAAAAATCTGGCTAAGGTTAAAGGCATAGGTAAAACTCATAAAATGTATATGTGAATATTTGTATGTTCATCAAATTAAAATTTTAATTTTAATTTTAGGCGTGTCAGTCCGTCACGCTATTCGCTTGTTTTTGGTCGAAAAAATTGAAATAGAAAACTGAAACTGGACGCGTACCAGAAGATTCTTCCAGCCTCAAGAGTGGAATTTGAACCACAGTGCTTACAATTGATAATTTGAAAGAAGAAAAAAAAACGATATTTCTGTCACTCCGTCTATAGCAAATAATATTTAAGAGATAATCAATCCCTAAATGTTTCATATTTGCCTGAGTGTTACGCGAAAGCGGAGGAAGTTTAAATGTAATGCTTCTTCACATGCCCAGGATTCATCAGGATTTTAATTCTGATTCAATATTTCAATAAAATAACCGTAGAAAAATAAAAGTCATGCAGTTTAACATAAAAACTGAAAGTCTTCCCTAATCATTTTTATATTTCCATTTTCTACTTCAGTTCAGTATGTTTTCTTGCAAGGGTTAAGGGGGAGATACCCTCGGATATCATCTAAGATAATAACTACGCCTAACGCACATGTTTTGCTATTTTCATTTTCATTTTCATTTTTTCTTTTTTTTTTTGTCTTTTTAATTTTAATCACTCTACGTGTTTGCAGACATCTGTACAACCGAGACATATATTGCACAATACACAACACTGTTGCGATGCTGGATGTTGTAATCGTTATACGTCATAGCAAAAACACATATAGACGCAATCACAAATGTATATACATATATATATGTATGTATATATATATATGTATATATATGTATATGTATATATATATATATATATATATAGGCATAAAAAAGTCAAGTAAAATTTTTCACAATTGATTCCAAAGACCACCACATGCGCAATTAGACAGACTACTACGTATATGTGACAAAGAAAATTTGCAAAATTACAGTCGTCAAGCGCCTATGATCAGAACGTATCGAATTGATTCGTTCCTTTAAATTAAATCTAAATAAATTTAATTTTGAAAAAAGCAACTAATTAAAAACAACGTACGATAAGTAGAGAAAAACGATTATGACAGATGCAGCGATCAATTGCTTACGCGTACAGTGATTAATTAAAAACGAAAAAACGAAAAAACAAACCTATCAAATTTCTTTAAATAAATGTCAACAAAAGTCTTCAATTTTCCATTTTTATAACGTGCATCACTTGCACTACGAGGTGTGTCAAGTTTATACAAATGTACGCTACACAAAGAAGGACTAGAGATACATTCAATATATTATTATACCAATCGTTTCAGAGCTACTTTCCAAATCGACCCAAGCTTGGTTGTCCATCCGTTTTTCTGTTCGTCTTGTTTTCTCATGTCCAACCTATAGGCCACAGTTTGGTACACCGACGTATTTTGGCCCAAGGACGAACGCTATTGAAAATAGTTCGAAACAAACCACCTTTTTGGACCACTTCCAATATAGGCTTTATTTTGAAAAGTAATAACAAATAGTAATGTTATAGTTGTTCAAAGCAGACCATTAGATACCCTACACCACTTCGCTTAGTTAATAATGCACAAAAATTTCACATTATTTCTACGTAAATACATAATTTTCATGAAAGCCCGACACAAACGTCGACGTGGTCTAAATGTCGCAAACTTAATTTACTCGTCAAAAATTTGATTATTTTTCAGTTGCTTCCGTCAGTCTTTACCGCTAATTGGGCTTTGCCACCACAGAAGGATTTATTTTCATGACAATCTCAATATATGGTGCGCTCTATGGAAGAGCTATGTCGTCCAAATTCCGTATGATTAATATATATACTAACGACAGATTTCCGCCACAAAATCGTAAAAATGGGACCCTTCTCTCTCACAAACCCCTAATTTTCATTGGAACCCTTATATCTATTGCAAATTTCATAGGGTTACCTCTTATGTCAAATTATTATTACGAACGTATTTTCATCGAAAAGTACGGAAAAATTAAACCTTTTTATTACATAAAGATTTGGCTTCCGTAGGAACGTTCATATGGCAAGAGGTTCAAAAATACGCCGAACTTTTCACACCAATTTAGGACGGCTGAGCACTCTTGCTAAGCGATTTTTGTCGTGAAATTAAAATTTTTTTTCTTATAACGACTTGTCAAAATAATGCGTTACATGGAAAGCGGTCGAAAAAATGGCCCGATCTAAATCATTTTCAATTGCGTCCTTAGGCCCACACAGGTCAGGGTATCAAATTTCATCAAAATATCTCGAAAAATTCGACCTGTAAGTTGAATATATGGACGAACGTCACGATGGCGGAGAAGCCATCTGGCTCTCTGAAATAAAAGATGAGACTATCTGAAGTGCGTTCGGGAGTTACAACTTAATATACTCTGCAGAGGTGCAGGGTATATAAAAAAACTTTAATTTTAGATTGGAAGTAAGCCAACTTTACTAACTTTTGCCGGTTGTGACAATGGCAGAGTGATTGAGGTCAAGACAATATTCAGTCGATTTCAGATTTATGGCTGTAGCACTTATTTATTCTGTCATTTTTGACAGTTAATTCCATAAGTTTGCGAGCTCACGGTGTGCTTGAGCAGTAAGTGTGCGAGTAGTGTTGTGTTTGATTAAAAATCAAAGCAATTGCTTTCGGAAGCGATAAAAGTTTGAACGGAAAGAAGTTCACGTTAAAAAAGAGGCAAACGAAATGTGCACAACTCTAGTTTCTTCTTTTTGTTTGGGTTTAACTGAACAGATTGGGGGTTTATAACACTTCATTCAATAAGTTCGTAGGATGACATACTGTCTTCATACTTTTGTTTTTGTAAACAATAGAAAAATCCGAATTTTGGGTGTTGCGTCAGTAAAGCAACTGTAACTTGTAAATGAATGGTCGCAATGTCATGAACTTTTGATAAGATTCGCTTCAAGGTTGACACTGCTACTGGATTCGCCATTATTCACCCTACCTCTGTATTTCCTCCTACGAACTTATGAGTGTGCATAAGGGTTTTAATCAAGAATTTTCCACACCAAACTCTATTTTCCCGAAATAGGCGTTTTCGCCATCCTTGAGAGCATTACGCACTGTATGGTTAAAACTACACGTCGGAAGTATTCAATCCTCCCAATTTACATCGGCAATAGCTTATTAGCATATCAAACGACACTCACTGAAGTACGACGCAACAATATAGTGTTTACGAAGGTTTACACGCGACAGATTGGTTTATATTCAAATTGTCAGACCGTTTACCTCACCCAAAAGGAAACTTCCGAAATCTTATAAACTATATATATTTCTAATCAGTATCAAAATCTGGACAGATCAAAGTATGCCCGCGTATTTGTCTTTACAAAGTTTGTGGCGAACATTCGCCTGATCACAAAGATTAAGAAAATCGCAGCAGCAAATTTGGCAAAAGCATTGCAAGTTCGCACAGTTAGATTGGAATCGGAAATGGATCAAATCGATAAAAGCACACATTTACAGTCTTCAGACTTTGCTAACATTTTCACAAAATAAGCTCCAAGTGACGGCACTTCGTGACAATTTTACTTTGTTCCAAGTTGGGAAGGTAATGCAGAACTAGGAATATGCAGACAATGCTTGATCATTTTAAGCAAAAGTCGAAGATCGTAACAACAGTATTCTGGCATTGTGACCTGTTACTAATAAGAAGAGAAAACAGGTAAGAAAATTGTGTTCGGCTGGTGCCGAATCTCGCAGATCCACCATTCAAATTTATCTTCCAGCTTTTAATTCGTTAAAAGGTAATGTTAAGAAAAAATTATTCCGATATGTCGTGACGTCCACCATAATTAATTTAGAATTAACACACTTAGCTTGTCGCATTCCACTCTCCAAGTCCGTTTATTTGATATCCATACTAATGGTATTGTAACGAAAAAATGAATCCGGGACGTCGTGACATCCATTATAATTAATGCAGAATTAAGACATTTAGCTTGTCGCATTATACTCTCCTAGTCCTTTTATTTGATACCCATATCTGTGGTGTTGTTGAGAAAAAATTAATCCACGACATCGTTGAGTCCACCAAATTTATTTTAGAATTAACGTATTTTTAGGCAGATATTGTATCTTGATTTTAGGAATCATTTTAAACTTTCTTATCAGTAATAATATAAAATCTTAAAAAAGTGAAAAAGGATCATTTAATCACTTATAACTTTGTATGGGCGTGGCCGATTTTTTCCGTTTTTGCACCCCGATAATAGAGTTTTCCATAATGTAAATGTAGAAAATTTCAGCGTTTTATCTTTTAATGACCAAAAACCCGGAAATTTTTGCTCAGAGAAAGGGAGCTGAGCTCAGTTTACCCTTCACTGCGAGCTTGTGTTCTGCCCAATTTGGCCCATTTTCAATGCCAGACTGCGCGCAAAAACTTTCAATGTTTCTACCAAACGGGAAGCCGATGTTCTCAATTTTGCGTTCACGAGTGTGTCAACAACACGCGTCACACAGCCGGACAAATATGACTAAATCGACTCAGAATTTCACGCTGATCAAGAAAATGTGGTCTTCATAGCGTCTCTGAAACTTCCTTCTGGGTGTTGCAAAAATTAATGCAAAATTAATTTACCTCCATCTCCAGTGGTAGGTATAACAATATGTTTCCTAATTGCAATTTACGCGAGTTTGTATCATCAAATTTGATATTCAACTGATCAAGAAAACCGCCGCAAAAATTGTAATCCTTGTGACTTGTTTCATTTTTTCACCGGACATGGTTTGCCCACAGTGACCTATCAAAATTTGCTTATATGTTAGCCTGTATTACGTTAAGTACGGCAATTTCCAAAGTCCCATAAAAAAATTCTCCGGACAAAACTGAATATAACCTGTACATCGTTGGAAAGGCTATTAATAGAGGATTCACGCTGTGCTAGTTTCATTTTTCCACAGAGCGTGGTTTGTTCACAGTAGCACCAAGCAAACTTTCGCTAAATCAACCTCATTTATGACATAGTGTAAAAATACTGACTTTACAAATATTAATTTTTTTACATAAATACATGTTTTGTTTATTATATTTTGTAAAAAAATTTCCCAAAAGTTGTATTTTAACTGAATTTTGACTTAAATCCCTCCGAGACTTCGTTTTATACCATTCTGTTAAGGGCTTAACAGATTTCTGTAAAAAAAAATTGGTGTGTGTCTTTGCTAGTTATATTTAAATATAACTTCACACCCTTCTGTAAATCTAGTTCCTTCGCATAAAGAGGTGGACGCGCTTATCGTAATATACGCTAATGAAGAGTAGGTGCACCTCGTGCGATAACCGAGATGTGTAGCTATGTTTCATCAGCATTTTATTCCCCCCTCCATTGCGTAAAATAAATGTAAAATAAAATGCTAACAAGACGTTCCATTTTAAAGAAACCTCATTTTAGAACTTGTTTGACAATAACTGAATTGCATGAAAATTCAAAAAAAAAAACTTGATTACAATATAAAAAACTTGTTTGATAAGCAAAGAAAAAATATATACCCTTTCTTCTGCTCGTCAACTTGGATTTAAGTGCGTGCACATTTTATTAAATGCAAAGTCGCGTATTTAGCATAAGATTAAGTTGGATCGTGTGCTAAGTTTATTCTTTTCCACTACGATTGTTGGCTATTAAAAGACTGTGAACTCTAAAGTGTAATTCACTTAACACTCTTTGAAAAGAATCGTTAGTCAAGTCATCTAACCGTACACATCGTACTCTGCTTTTCTAAATCTTCGGTTTATTTTTATGGGGAGTATAGGTATGTTGTCAAAATGTTTGCAACAGTAAAAAAAATCATGTTTTTTTTCTATTTGCAAGTTATACGCAGTCTTTTTATACGCCTTTTATTCTACGAAAACGCGATTTATGTTAGTTAAGTTTACGGAGGAAAGTGCCAAAAGGAACTCGAGAACAATAAACTTCTTTTCTTCAGATAACTGCCAGAATTTGAGCGCACGTCTCCAAAACTTTCCATGTTTCAATCGCGGAAACTTACAATCACTTAGTGTTTACTTTATTGCATGCAAATGCATCTCTGCTCGAATAAAGAATAACAGAACACGATGTGTTGTTCGCAAATTCACTTGTCTTAACCGCTTGACCGGAAACTTTTAATTGTTTTTGGTTCTAAGATTTTCCATTTTTTCCCACTCCTTTTTTATTTTCGCCGATAAAAAAAAGTACGAATGGGTGAGAAACGAGATTAGTAGAGAATCTTAAACAAGCAGTATGGACCAATAGTCTTTAGAGGAAGGTCGTACATCTACCACGGGAGAGAGCTAGATTTGCTGGACGCTGAGAGTATTACTGTGAGAAAAGGGTAGCAAAACATTTCCATTTGAATGCTCTTCTAAATGATCAGCTTTTTCCTTAAATTGACGGCATCCTTTTAACATTTCGTGTAACTTCCCTTCCCATTTAGTGAAACGGATAATCTCTTATCTGCATAATAGGTGATTCAGGATTTTGTTTAACTTCACCACCTCATATGAATTCCCCGTTACGTCAGGCGTACCGCAAGGTAGCCACTTAGGATCCATTTTATTTAAGTTATACATTAATGACTTGCACTCGGTGATTACATCCCGCCGGGTCTTAAT
>KK502611.1:236061-279754 GCA_000688735.1 Glossina austeni
TTTACTTTTATAGAATTTTTTTTTTTTTTTTTTTTTTTTTTTTTTTTTTTTTTTTTTTTTTTTTAACACACATAAAGGATTATAAATTTACACACAAATTCATTTACATTAAACGATACACATTTTTCTGTTATAAAACGTAAGAATCTTAATCAGAGTAAGATGAACACGTAAGTGGACGTACAGACGGTGTTGGCGTTTGCAATGAAACAAAAATCAATCTGTTTACATTTGTTACCCCCCTTCGTCTCTCAGAGTTTTTTTGTAAGAAAATTTATATATCACGGTATGCATTACAAATGAGTAAATGTCAAGGGAATAAATAACAAGAGAGGGAGAGAGGGAGAGACGAAGAGAATAAGGCAACTTTAATAACGAAAAACTATACGTTACGGATGGAGAAAGAGTTTACATCAATTGCTACATCGTCAGTAACCGTTTTTGCCGAAGTAGTTGAATATATATATATGTGTCTTTAAGAGGGTTTGTGGGAAGGTATCGCATTTATTACTTTCACGAATGCTTACTCTGTCTTACTTTGCTGAGTGAGAAATAGTTCCCTTTGAATTTGTTATCGCGCACTAGAAAGCAAATAGTGAAAAACGTTTATGGTATTACTTTCTAATCGAATAGCGACTTTATTTAAAAAGGAAATAAACGGAAATATTTACGATTTTGAACGAATCCTTAATAAACAACAAATTGTAAAAAGAACGTTTTATAAATATGGACATACGACTGACCACGTATGTATAATATACTGTATGTTGTCTAGTTTAAAAAACACATATAGAAGGAAGGACGGATATGAACTAAATCGAATTAGTATGCTTCTTGGCCATCTAAGACACTTTCTTTCAAAACGGTGCGGGGAATTCTCAATTCGAGAAGTAATTGCATATTGAGCTGATGCAACATAAAAATGTGTAAAGAGTTTTGTTTAGATGCGGTCCATCATTGCACACCGTACACCAGTTTGCTGAATACAGTTACTCACAATGTGTGTTACCTACAAGATGCTATAAGAGAAGCGACCGAAAAAAGTGGTCCGATTCAAACCATTTGCAATAACGTTCGTCTTCGGTCAAAACATGCCGATGTACTTAATTGCATTAAAACAGCTCAAAAATTAAGATCTGTGCAGAAAACACCAAAGGACAGACGGACAGACAAGCTTAGCTGGGTACAAAAAAAGTTAGGTCTATTTCAAGTCCCTCTGGATATTATATACACCCGGACAAACTTAATGAACCTTTGTACCACAAAAGGTGTAGGGTATCAAAATGTATGCTACTTGTGTCTATTTTTCATATAAAATCAAGAATGAATTTTGAATTCCATTTCCAAACGAATTACATACACAAGAAACTCATCAAAATATTGTAGCGAGACTTAAGATTGCGAAAATAATTGTTTTAGTCGCATGCATTACGTCTTTCTCATAGTTCCAAGCTAACTGCTAAACGCAACGTGTAACATTACACGCAACATTTACTTATACATCGAAGGTGAATGGGAACAAACAAACATTATCGTAGGATCATAGCATAACGTCTCGATTAGGAACCTTCTTTAGCACAAAAATGCTTCGAAACAAACTTTCAATTATTCATTGGAATGTTTCTATTAACACACATACCAACGTTTATGTCATTTTTTAAGTCATTACTTAATCTTATTGTATTGCATTGTTAGTTTAATCCTTTAATAGTAAAACATTTTTTTTTTTTTTTGAAAACTCGTTTAAGCAATTTTTCTGGTTGACTTGGTATAGTTCAGTGCGTGTGTAGCAAGAATGAAAACAAACGAAAATAGAAATTCACGAGAGATACTTGAAAAATGCATAACAATAACAATGTATACATACATACATACATAGATATATCTATGGATATGTACACATTTTTATACTAACGGCGATAACACACAGGTCACACAAGTGCGGTTGGTGTATGTAAACGACAAGACGTTAAGTGCAAGTGGAGCATAATAAATAAAATCATGACAATGTTTTGCGAAGTTTGGAAAAGTGAAATATATCACAAAAAAAAAAAAAAAAAAGTAATCGTAAAATTATAATCAAAAATAATGTTGTTATAGTCGAGCGAGCCTGCGTTATATACCTTACACCACTTCGCCTAAACCACTGCTGCATTAATCTTCATTACAAAATATCTTATACTTATACCGTAACCCTAAGAAGAGAAGTAAAAAGAGAAGTGCAAAAAACACCAAAACTTATGACTTAAGTTTTATATGACGATTTTTGTATGGGAGGAGGTTTAATATATCGAAAAAGTATTTTTCGTCGAGAAACACCAAAAATTAAAAGCCCATCCTTTCCGAAGTAGGGCCTTGTGAGTGTCCAGACCGAATCGCTTTTAACTGCTCTTCTCTTCTCTTTATATTTTCAAAATTGTGACCTGATTTTTTATTATATCAAATATGTAAAGAGGCATCAGACATAGGGACAGACAGATCGCTAGATGAAAACACTCAAATTACTTAGTGTAAAAAACTATAACTTCATCTGTGGTCCTTTTGGCTACGTAGTATACTCCTAGTCCAAAGTGGTGCAAGGATATGAAAATGGAAAGATCGGTATGTATAAATAATGTATATATTCTTGATTTAATAGAAATATACCTTCATATGAAATGAATTCGAATAATGGAACACTAATGTAAAAAATTAAAACCAACAAAAAAATGTGTATAAAAAAAAAAAAAATAATAATAATATTTTAATATAACAGAAGAAAAAGAAGACCTTAATAAAAAAGTAAATGTTAAATTAAATAAAATAGAAATTGAAAAATAAAATATATTCGTCTTAGGACGAATCTTTGATAGCCACCACGCGGAGGTCAACTTATTTGACATTTAAGTCGCAATTTGCATATGATTCGTAAAACGCAAACGTGTAAAGAATTAAGTGCAACGACTAGAAGTGTATATATATACCGAGTGGGTGGGTGGATAAGTAACGAGCGTAGAGAGAGCAACGAAGGAGATGAGAAATAGAACTCAAGTAAAAATGTTATACTCACTTTGATTAGTGACTAGTCACTAAGTGTTGTTTTTAATTGCGCTTACGTTCTTGTTGAATGGTCTTCGGTTAAGACGGTTAATTTTATTTTTATCCTATTAAGGGCCGTTTTCAATCTATTTAAACAAACTTTCAGTTGACTAATATACCAGACACTCTTTACTGGAACGTAAATTGTTTGCGTCTCAATAACCTATGGTTTGCTTAGATTATTGTGATTGGCTTTTCACTTATGGTAATTGACTTTTTATCTGTTGTGCAATCGCACAATTACCCAAGAGTGGTAATTATTAGGTCGAGTCATAAGTAACTTCCGTTTCCTTATCAGACATAGAATAACAAAATTATGTTAATTTAACAGTTGATTGCGAGGTATTCAACCTCTTGTTGATTGGCATGGATTTTGCACCAATATTGCCTTTAGAAGATCGCAAGGAAGGTCATATCGCCAGAATGCAATTTTACAAAACAATTTCTAACAGTCCGATCAGTTATTAGTCCTCCAACGTATACACCTGCCTTGCCTTGTTTAAATACCCATAGCATTACATGACATGTGCACTTTTTGATTCTCCTTTCAGATGATAAGGAAAACAGTTGAACGTAACATGCATCACATAAAACCATTGACTAACTGAATGCTCATCTCATCTATATAATGAAAATAAAGACTCGTTTGTTTCGGTGACTTACAGTGGTGGGTAAGTACGAGCAATAGATTCTACCTACCTGCACCGGAAGTCATTTATGACTCGACCTAATATTTAGAACATTTTTTTAATGTCTCTGCAAATTCAAAACCCTTTCTGTCTATCTTTATTTTTATAATCAAGATATTTTTCTTGTTTTGATTCATTTTATCAGCTATTTTGTCACTTAGCAGGTAACTGGAAGAGATTTTTCATTTACATTGAAATATTAGGTAGAGTGTACTTGGAAATCGTGAAATGGATTTAATTTTAACTTTGAAATAAATGTATGCAACATTTAGTTTAGTTTAGTATTTTTTGTAAACGGCCCTAAGTTGTATGTACATGTCTGCGCTAGAAAACCTAAGGGCCTATTGACAGGGTCCTTAAACCCATATGGTCTTAGACCAATCAGTAGACCAATCACTCAGGGAATGTCCCCTATTCGTACAACTCGGTGACGACCAAAAAGAAGTGAGAGAAGAGAAAGAGATGGACAGATGGTGGCCGCAATATAGTGGATATATGGCTTTATCGATTGAAGCACTCACCACAACTAAGGTCAAAGTAACCTGCACCGTACTTGAAAGTTGAACCCGCTACCCGAACTAACATCTTTGTTAGTCTCTCAGTCCTTGTCACTCATCTCTTCAACCCATATCGAGCTCACTTTCATAGCTATAAGTGTTATAGGATTTCACATATCCACATCTCTTTTATTATGTTTCTACGCCAGGTTAGATATTCGCATTCACTGTAAACATTTAAAAAAAAAAAGGACTCATAGTCTTAGACTAAACGGGCCTCGTCTCTCCCCATTTAAACCGATTTCTAACCTAACGAACTCTGGCAGCTAAGTAACGAAAAGGATGGAAAACTAAAACGAAAAATGTTAGTTCTCAAGCTTTCGCTAAGTTTGAGTAAACTTATAGGTAATTTTAGGTGTTTGCTAAGGGCAATCTAAGAGGTTTAGAAAAGCAAATTTTAAATGAAAGCAACGGTAAAAGTAATCTTCAACAGACAGACAAGCAGGCGGGAAATTTCCCTAGAGGCACAAAACTTGCATTTCTTATCTTATCTCTATATTTTCCAGAGGTCATTACTTCCAATTTTCATTTGGGGAAAAAGTATTGAACCTTATTCGTGGCGTTAGGACAATTACTTACATTTTCCCTTATTGTGGCTTATCATTATTATTATTATTATTATTATTATTGTGTGGGCAATTATCGTATCGCGACCTAAAAAATCTATTGTACTCGCCCGGGGCTAGGGACCTTCCACCACCTTCTTTGGTTCGGAGCAACGGCGTTATGAAATGTTCGCGAAATGCTTGGATTCTGCAGAGAGCCTCGCACTCGCACGCATAGTATATATATGCCTCTTGGCAGAATCTGTATGAATCGGTATCGGAGATACCCGTGACTTCTATAACAGACTCCGTGTTTCATGTTGAAAATATTTGACAAACTTAATGCATTTCCGATGGTGGATATGGCAAAATGAATAAATAATGTGTACTTATAATAAAGAAATTTTGTAAATATTATTAAAAACTAATAAAATATTAAAAATAAAATTTAAAAAAGGAAAGATTTTTTTTTTTTTTATACTGTGATAAATAAGTGTAAAGCCTAAAACTTAAGTAAATCGTTTTTCTTTTTGTTATATCATTTAAGCGATTTTTATATGTATATATATTAAAGTAAAGCAGTAAAATAAAAAATATAATAAAAGGAATCATTTTAAATGTACTCACCAAGTGATTGAGCATAAATCGCTAAAAATATCGAGAGGAATGAAATTGCCAATAATTTTGCCTCCATCTTTGGTATTGATCCGTGGTTTGTACTTTAATCCTTACTTTTGGTAGAATTATTAATTTTATTATTATTTCTTGATTTTTAATTTTAATTATTTTGCAACTTTATTCAACTATAAAGATTTAACAATATAGTAATTTAATAATAATGGTGTTATTGTTGTTATTGTGGCTATGGATGATAAATTAATATAACAGTGATGTGTGATTACGATGATGATACCGCACGCGCCTAGATTTCCTGTAACTCATCCACGCGTTCTTTCTTTAATTTTCTGCAGTAGATAAAATAACGTATTTATTTTTTTTATTTTTTTCAACGTTGATTTATGATTGATTTGATGACGTTTTATTATTATTATTTTTTTAATCTAATCTTTTTGCTCTAAATTTGATTTCGATTTAACGATTCTGTTTACCTTATATGTTAATTCTAATTAAGTTTTAAATTTATTTGAAAATTTCTGTGTGGGTTTTCTTTTCCTGGGAGAGCAAAACTTATTTAATTTTTTTTTTTTTTTTTTCTCTTTTTTTAAATGTCGTCGGCTTTTGTTTTTCTTATTCTAATAATAATCGTCTTTATAGTCTAAGCTGCATAAAAGAGAAACGAAATCATACCATAAAATATAGACAGAGAGAGAGAGAGAGAGAGGGAGAGAGAGATAGACAGAGAGAGAGAGAGAGAGAGAGGGAGAGAGAGAGAGACAGAGAGAGAGAGAGTGAGATAGAGACAGAAGAGAAGAAAGTTTAAAGAGAATACAACAATAACCCGTAAAAGAACGCGGAAATCCGCTTAAACCGAATTTTTTATTACCCATCATTTACTTACTCATTTTATCTACAGAGGGTTAGTAGAATTTGTCAAAAGTTACAATGTCAAGTTCAAATTTTTATCGGTTTTTATACCTTACACCACGTGTGGTAAGGTATATTAAGTTTGCATAGATATTGGCAACATCCAGTAAAACTTGACATAAAGCAATATTTTATTACCCGTATAATCTACTCGGAATCATTCCCTAGATCGATATAAATATGCCTCCCTGTCTAATGTTCGAAGTCTTAACTTTTACGATTTTTTTGATGCACTTAACGTATTGATATGTTTTAGGCCAATTGCAAACACTATTAAAAATGGTTTGAATCGAAAAATTGAATGAAGACCATCCCGCCTATAAAAGTCCTTTTCGAAAAAAATATCCATTTTAATCATTTTTTTTTTTCCTTTTCTTAACGAAAGTAATGTTTGGGTAAGTAAAACTGCTATCTTCAATTGACGTCTTTCTCGTAGTGGTAACGTCAGCTTCGCTAATATTTGAGCTATATTAGGATTATCTAATTTAGGGATTTGAACAATGTTTGACAACGATTGTCAGAATAATTTAAACGGATTTTCCTAACGAATGTATTCCTAACATTTTTAACCTAACCTAGGTAAAAATTTGTGGTCGGGAACATTCAATCATGAAATCATGATTTGTTCGAAACTTTTCGATTCAACCCCAGGCTGTGGAGGCTTAATAAAAATCGTATCGAGCTCAATATAATTTTTTCTACAGTGTTTTTAATGATTAGGTTTTGCAAAGCAACTTTTTGTATAACCGCATAACGTGACGTTCACATCAGCTTTGGTAAAAACAAATGCATGCTGATGTACACAATATTACCTAGTGCTACAAGACAAGCAAACCATAATACACGTACTCACATTCACTTAACATTATCCACATCCGATCATATCTGAACGAACCGAATACCAAGGAAAACAAATTGTATTTCAAGAAGTTTATTAATCAAAGAAAACTAAAAAAAGAATCTTTAATTTTCAAGTTTCTAATAATCGATCTCGACAACTTTTGAACATAAACTAAGGGACGACAATAAAAAGAGGGAAGTAAACAATAACTGCGCTTTTCTAAATCGTTTGGAGCTAATGATTACGACACACAGAGCAAACTTAATGAGCTATTCGGGCGTCCGGAGTTATATTTGTTTTACAAATGAAATTTTAAAAAATCACATCACATCGCTTTGATTTTTTCTTTTATTCTCTTTTTCGTTTTTTTAGATCAGAATAAAAACACAAAGTTAAAAAAAAAAAAAACGCTGCTTTTAAACCGCAAATAGTTTTCATTTCAACACTACGTCATTGTATGTGCAAGAGGAACAAAGTTGACGGCATCAACAAATGCTGAAAACGCATACACTTTTTTTTATATAAATGAATAAAAAGCATAGATCGAAAGAAAATTGCATATACGTTCGTGTATGTCTGCTGAAGGCCCAGACGATTTAAATGTTTTCATTCATTTATGTATTTATTTATTTATTTATTTTTATTTATTTATTTATTTATGCCTCGTCTTATTGGCAAAAGAAATTTTATTCGAAAAGACTTGTGTTTTGTTTCTCTTTTATAGCAAATTTACACATATTTTCATACACTTAGTAGACGCAGCCAAAAAGTTGATATTTTAAAAATTTCTAATAACACAAATAATTTAATTCATTTCTTTCTCTTTCACTCACAAACAAAAATCTTTAAATTTTTGATTGTACTAACCGTTTAATACAAAAATAATTAAATAATAGTTTAATTAATCAATTTTTCCAAGTTGAAAATTACCCCAACAACAAAATTGTATTAATCTGAAGAGAAAAAAAAAAAAAGTGAAAAGAAACGAAAGCAAACACGCGCTAACACACAATTAACACGTCGTGGTAAAAAAAAAAAAAAACGGAATAACTGAAAATTCCGTAACAGCCTTCAACGCGAGCAAGTACGAACTTGTAACTAAATTATAAATAATTCTTTGCTCGCTCGCTTCTGTACACGACAACAGCAAGAACTCAAGTGAGATGGCGTGAGAAATAGTTATCAGAATGTACATAAACCTGCTGCACACATTCACGAATACACTCACTCATACACACACACACGCGCGCACCTATTTACCTCTCTCTAGTCTGCTTACATCAGTCAGTCATTCAATACCAAACAAAATGAAAAATAACGTAAATTATAGTCGTATGGGTTTTTTTCCCCTTTTTTTTTTTTTTTTTTGTACCTCTTAAAATGTGATAAAACTTTTATGCTTTTATTTTTCAAACTACATAGCAGTTATAAGAATTATTTTCATACCATCAACCGTGTCTTGAGAGTATGTTCAATTTTACGCATCGTTTGTACATCAGAAAACCATACATTAGGCATGCATGTACTAAACGTAAGTAAAAGATTCGGGCCAGATTAGTCGAACTTCAATTTTTACAGACGTTCTCCTCTTGGTTTCTTGTGCAGATCACATTTAAAAATAGTCGTGATCGCTCCATAAACACGTTCGGAATGTATGAATCATAAAAAACAATAGACGATATGAAAAAAATCGTATACCTGTTCGCCAGGTGCGTTTGCTACTTTATTATGCCGCCATTGTGAAGAATTTACATGTTGTGCGGTTATATTCGACAGTTGTGAAGTCTACACATCACAAATGCATTATGGAAAAATAGTCGATAAACACGCAGAAATTATTTATAAGGAGATATTAGCTATAGTTGGCTTAAGCCGAAGCTTTTAATGCGCACCGTATCTCTATTGTCTTACTGACAACATCGTTAATAAATATACATTTTGACATTCCATCACTAGTATCGTATCTTACAGAAGAATTTGCAAGACACGATAGGGAGCTATACTCAGTCAATATGGGAATATAAGAGTTTTATCTGACTAGAGCGCACCTGAAAATATTTTAATATTCGTATTTTCTCTCGAATTGGTTTTTTTAATTAATTCCACGCAGCACAACATTTCTTTCTTGTTTTCTTCCTCCTCAGAATAGTATGTTAATATACCTTATGCCACTTGTAGTACAGTAGTAGGGTATGTTAAGTTAATGCGGATGTATACAACATTCAGAAGGACTTGGGATAGACCCACCTTAATAAAAGGTACCGATCGACTCAGAATCGAATCATCTTACCTGTCCGTCCGTTCGTCCTGTTTTCTTGAGTTCAACCTACAGATCGTAATGTTTGAAATATTTTGATGAAATGTGGGACATGTGTTATGTTTTGACCCAAGGTCAAGCACTATTGAAAAACGGCTCGCATCGGCCATCATTTTGGACCACTCCCCATATAAAATCTTATTCTGAAAGGTCGTTGTATTAAATGAAGCGGGGTTTTTGGCTATAGTGTTTTTACTTGTTCCATTTTTTTCTAGTTCTGTTAAGCCCTACCATGTCAGTTTAAAAAAAGAGAAATCATCAATTATTTTTGCTTTAAGTTAAGCTTTGATTACACAAATTTCGAATACCTTAATAAAGTGTAAAATAATAGAAAAGAAACTCATAATTAAAATCGGTGACTTTTTTACATATACACAAATAAATATTTAGATATTATAACACAGGTCACAAAGGAGCTATTGTAGTAAAGTGTTAGTATAAACAGAAATCGAAATTCTGCAAAGTTATTATAACAAAACATTTATAACTAAAAATGCTCGAAATTTTGCTAAAATCCAAATGTGACAAAAACTATAATGCGAACAATTAAAAAAGTGCAAGTTTTCCTTGTGATAAGCAAAATAATTTTTGAGATAAATCACAATGAATAACTCAGCGTTTTTATCAAACGACCACTATACGGCTTACCAAATCATACCCATTGATAACTTTCATGCACAAAATACTTTACTTGCACTCGTGCACATGTATGTGTGTGTAAACCAAAAACATGATAAGCAAAAATATGTTTTCTACTATTTAATATTCGTAGATATCCGCTCTTAGTTCATATCTCGTTCTTCCTCTCTCTCTCTCTCTCTCGCTCTTTCTCTTTCTTTCTTTCTTTCTTTCTTTCTTTCTGTCTTTGTCCCTCTCTCTTATGATGTGTAGTTTTCACACCATATATAGAGCTTATCTTTATAATGGTTATGACTGCTATTAGTTTGTTTACTTGTCGGCTTGTATGCGAGTGCTTATGGAAAATTTACATCCTTCAAAAAGATTCAGATTTCGTATCAGTTTTCTGTGCGTATTAGTAAAATTTCATTTCATTTACAAATAGTTTAACAACTAAGTTTGCATTCTTATGCATGCGTTGGTTACGTTGAAAGCAGTTAACGTTACGCTTGCTATGATATTCATTTCACATGTAAATAGAGAATTTATTTATTGTTTGCACTTCAGACTAATTAAAACAATTACTATGGCAGTACAAATGTACGTACGTGCCTATACATATACATATGTTTATATATGTACGTATGAAAGCAAGTAGAAAAAGAATATAACAGCAGGACGGAAGGAAAGATGAAAAAAGAAAGATGAAAGATGCAAGTTCGAAATCAGCTAAGTCGCTCCACAAGCATATGGCAGCAAAAGGTCGTCAAGCTAAATGGATTTGTGTTAGATATACGCTTAAATTAAATCAAATGCGAATAAAACGGTACAAGTGTAAATAAAAATCGATTATCGTTTCTTTATATCGTAAATCAAATAAAAAATTTTACACTGCTTTGATGCTGATGTTGTTGTTGTTGTTGTAAATCTTAAATTGAACTAAACATCAATTAACTAAGCCTTTAATTAGACTTTTATATACCGTCACAGAAGATTGCTATAGCAAGAGCCGACAAGATAATTTAAAAATGGACGAGATTGATGATGGCGTCATTGGATACTTTTCAATGTCTCTGTTAACGTAACAGAAATACTGCTTTTTTTCTACACTAGTAGTCATACGAATGCTTGATCTCTTCTTCTCACTACTTACATGGGTGAAAATGCTACTATATTAAATATGACGTCGCATTGTTACAAATCTTTACGGAGCAAGACTTTGCGCATATATGCGCTTGGAATTGCATATGATATACATATATGTATCGATATATGAAAACAATTCCAAAGATGACATAGCGAGTGTAATTAAATACGCTAACCTACTCTATTCAATTAGTTCTACATACAACGAGTTTTTTAAAGAAGCTGTTATATGGGAAGTGATCGGAAAAGTGCTCCTATCCGAACAATTTTTAGGAGCGTTCATCCTTGGCCCAAAACATATCTGTGTATAAAATTTATCAAAATATCTCAAAAATTAGGTTGAACACAAGAAAATAAGACGGACAGACGGACAGACAAGCTTAGATCGATGCAGAAAATGATTTTGAATGGATATAATAAAAGGTAGGTCTTCAATCCCTTAATATGTAGAGCATAAAGAAATAATTATATGGTGGAAATAATTTATGCATATTTAATATATTATAACATATTTGCATACTACAGAGAAGAAATTATATGAGAAGAGTTATGGAAAATTTTGCGGAAAATTGGTATCTTCTTCAGGGACGCGCGTCCGTCAGTGCATGGAATAAGGTAAACAAGATTATTAAGAAGAAGATTCTCCATTCAGAATTCGATAGTGGACTACGCCGGAAATGCGTCTCTAGACAACCTGATGTGTGAAGCACTTGTAAATCTATATCCTTTAGAAGCATGTCACCACATAAGTAGTCAGGACAACGACGACAATGACGAAGCAAATATAATGTTTCCGCAGGAAGCGGAAAAGCTGATAAAGCGGCATTTCACGCTACATACTGCGCATGCAAGCACCGTAAAAAATATGCCATGGAACATGTTTAACTTTCATAATCGAAGGGGACTTTTCTTCAAGAGTACACGTGTTTCACGCAAGCCATAATTGTCATGAAAGTCCGCATATTGGAAGGATAGATTTTCTCTCCATATAAAAGTTTGCGTTTTATAATAGCGGCTATATATGTTGGAGTTAAAATAAAATAGACCTACATGATCCAAATTCACTACCATTAATTTTTTTTTCTGAAAGGCTACTGTGAATTAATTTTCATCCCAAAATATTAAAAATTAATCGTGTTTCTACTCATGGGAAATCTTATATGGAGTGGGGCCACGAAAGAGACCCATGTGATTTCAATTAGGTCCACTTAATTTTTTTATTTAATTACTATGAGAAACTAATTTTTATCACACAAAAATTACCAATCCGACATTTTGGCATATAAGGGTTTACGTTTCATGAGAATCCTTATATGCGGTGGTATTCAAAAAATAGACATACGTGGTCCAAATTCAGTAAACTAGATTTCTTTACCAATTTACTATTATGAGGTATCTTTCACCATGAAATTTTGAAAATTCGACCTTTTTGCCATATAAAGATTCAGTTTCCGTCGAAACGGGAATATGAGTATGGGTTCAAAAATTTCCCTAGGCTGTCCAAAGTATTCGCACCAATTTGGAACAACGAAATACGACTAATTAGCCACTTTTGCCGAAAAGTTTCGAAAATTTCAATTTTTCCCCACATAATGACTTTTCAGAATAGGGTGTTCGTCCATGCGCCAAAGTACGTCTGTGTACCAAATTTCATCAAAATATGTCAAAAATTGCGACCTGCAGCTTGAACACAAAAACAGATGGAAGGACAGTCTTCTGAATCGATCGGTATAATGAAAGGTGGGTCTATCTCAGGCTCTTCTGGATGTCACATACGTCTGCACTAACTTAATATACCCTGTGCCAATAGTGATGTAGGGTATAAATGGGAAATATCATGTAAGTCCACCCAATACGGCTGAGAATGGAAATTAAGTGTTTAGTGTTAGTATAAAATGAGTACTAAGTAATAGTATTTCGATATTCTAAATTGATGTGAAAACTTTGGACAGACTGGGACAATTTTTTGAACCACATCTCATATAAGGAAAACTAAAGTGCATGTAACAAAAGGATATAATTTTCAATGCTTCATGATTAAAATCAGATCATAAAAATAATTTAAGAATAAAAAAATTAACTATACCAAATTTGAACCGTGTCTTCCTATTTTTTGGATCCTACCCTAATAAAAATTTTCACGAAAATTGATCCTTTGTAGAGTAGAAAAGTCGAAGTTTTAATATGTGGTGATGAACGTTGAGCCGTAATAGTAAATTCATACAAAAAATGAATTCTACGGAATTTGGACCATCTACGCCTATTTTTGGATCCTGCTCTATGCAAGGATTACATTAACTTTACACTCGCATCTGCATACTTTTTTATCATATAATGTTGTGTGTAATAAAAATAAGAATTGTGTTATTGTGATGTAGGGTATTTATGGTCGGCCTTGCCCGACTATAATGTTCTTACTTGGTCTTAATTAAGAGAATACGTTTAAATGAAGAAAATCATAGCGCATACCACGCTTGGATCATAGTCTGGGAAACCAGCTGCGCTTGTACAATACTTGATGATGTATTAAATAAATATGTATGCAAGTATGCTATGTTAAATGTATATGTAAATTTTTGTAAGTCGTGCCTTTTCATACCTTACACCATTTTTGGTGCAAGGGTTTACTAAATTTGCGTGAACGTATGCAAAACCCATAAAGATTTCAGGTAAACCCATATTTTCCAATATCAACCGATTCAGATTCATTTTCTGAAGCAATGTAAGGTTGTCCGTCCGCCGGTCTGCTCTATGTGCATTTATTTTTCTGCTCAACGTACATGTCGCAATTTCTGAGACATTTTGATAACATTTGGTACGCATTACGCATTTTAACTTAAGTACAAACGCTATCGAAAATGAATGGGATCTCTTTGATGGGAATTCTTTTCCGACCATTTCCTCAAGCCTTCTTTCCAAAAATTTCGTTATATGAATAATTGTATGGTGGCGTAGGGTATTTAATTATGGACCGTGGCTCGCTATAGTGCTTTTACTTGTTTAATTAAAAAAAATGTCATCTATGGAAAATTTTCATTGACACTTATTGAACTAACTGATGCTACGTCATTCTCTTTTCCGCACATATACACTCACATATATACGCCTATAAGCATAGACGTGTTCTAGCTTCGTAAATATCTGATACAATATGTGACGTCATACGAAGAAATCTCTAACAGAATTTTTGCCCATATAAATAATGAAAAGAAATGAAAAAGAAGTCAAGTGACTATCAATGCGAGAGAATGTTTATATGAGAAGAATTCATATGCGATTTTTTGATTTTTACAAATTTGAGAAAAAGTGCCCGCAATATTTAATTTAGAAATTTGAGAAAAAGTGCCCGCAATTTTTAGAAATTCTGAGAGAAAATGTTTATATGAGAAAAAATCGTATGCGATTTTTTGATTTTTACAAATTTGAGAAAAAGTGCACGCAATATTTAGCTTAGAAATTTGAGAAAAGTGCCCGCAATTTTTAGAAATTCTGAGAGAGAATGTTTATATGAGAAGAAATTATATGCGATTTTTTGATTTTTACAAATTTGAGAAGAAATCATATGCGATTTTTTGATTTTTACAAACTTGAGAGAAAGCGCCCGCAATTTTTAGTTTAGAAATTTGAGAAAAAGTGCCCGCAATTTTTAGAAATTCTGAGAGAGAATGTTTATATGAGAAGAAATCATATGCGATTTTTTGATTTTTACAAATTTGAGAAGAAATTATATGCGATTTTTTGATTTTTACAAATTTGAGAAAAAGTGCCCGCAATATTTAATTTAGAAATTTGAGAAAAAGCGCCCGCAATTTTTAGAAATTCTGCCGTTAACTTAAGATAGTCATCGAAAGGTACCCAATGATTGAAATCCCTTCCATTTTTAAATTATCTTGTCTGCTCTCTTACTAAGAAGTGTAAAGTTCCTTTTTTTTTTTAAGAAGCCGGTTAACCTTAGCATCTTGAGAAAAACCTTCTATGCCATTGTCAACGTTAAACTTGCAATTACTCATATTTTAGAATTCTAATAACGCTTTTGAAAAGCAGTAAGTAACCCAATGCCAAGAAACGAAAAGTCTGTGTGTTATAAAATATTCTACTTAATATATCGAAGCGGTATATTTGAATTTCAAAAGATATGTTGTAGGGTCACTTAAAGGGGCCAATGTAAAATAATCGCTATCGACCAAATGACACACCCACATTTAATAAAATAATCGATAACTACAACGCGATGACTCGAGGCATATATAACTTTCTTATGTAATTTAAAATATAGTTAAAGCGTTGGGAAAGGCCCATCATTTCCCCCAATAGAATTCATTCATCTATTTTATAAAATACGTAAAATTGGAATTTTTGTTCAAGTAAGACCTTACTATGCATGAGAATCCTTATATGGGACAGAACTTAAACCGTGAACGACTATGGTCCATATTCATTAGGCAAGTTTTTTTTTGTTATCGTAAGAAAGTTTATTTGGGGGGAAGCAAAAGGAAATGGCCCCAGTATGCATCAAATTCTCACATTCGTTTAGTACGTCAAAAGACAGTTTGTTGCAGTTTTACAGTTTACAGCTACTTGATGTACAGAGTAAATTAATTTATGAGGACGCCATTGAAAGTGGACTTAACACAACCACTTTCGAGACGACTCTTACAAAAGGCTCCATTTGAAAAATCTTTCTATGAAAAAATATCAATTTTTTAATATTTCTCGAAAAACTTTGACTGTGTACCGTGCTCCATGTAACGCTTCCTACAACTACAAAAATATGACAAAAACCTCTCAATTTCAATGGGTTACGGTAAAAATTTGTACCTGTCTATTGTACTCAAGATGTCTGTTGTTTGAGCAGCGTTGCATATAAGGTTTCCCATGGCAAGTAAGCCTTTACATGGCTACAATGTCTAATTGTTTGCAATTTATGATGGAAATAGGTAAAGAATAGTAAAAGAAAAAAAATTAATTTTACTGAATTTGGAATATTTCAGATCACATTTTGTCTTCCTTCGTGTGCTCAAGCTCACATGAAAAGTATGCGTTTACATGAAAACGAAGAACGTACAAGTTTTGGTATTTTATCAAGAATATAAATAAAAAATTTAATATTTTAGAGTATGACGTGAGGCCGTCATTTTTTGTATATACGGACAATCTTTTAGTTCGAAAAAATTTGAGGACACTTTTAAGAAAGTCTTTTCCTTTTGCTTTCCATGCTTGCACTTTAAGGAATGTTTTTCATTGCTCGCTTTAAACATTTATTTTTGTAGGCATCATTTTTGAAATATCGATGAGCATTTTCTTTAGTCACGGCATCTTAATTTCCCAGAGAAGCAGCATAAAATTCTAAAAGAGAAACAGCGCAAAAATAAGCTTCAACAAGGGTTATTATCTATCCTAAAGGAATATCTTGTCTTGCAACTATATGTTCGAAATGTACCCTGCATCACTACATACCGCAAGTGTTTATTAAGCTTGCGCGGATGTATGGCACACCCAGAAGGACTTGAAATGCACCCATCTTTTATTATACCTATCGATTCAAAATCACTTTCTGCATCGATCCAAGCTTGTCTGTCTCTCCGTCTCTCTTGTTTTTTGTGTTCAACCTACTGGCTGGAAATGATTCGGGTTGGACCATTTCTTCCACCACTTCCCATATAACACCGTACTTTAAGAAGTGGTATAATTCCAGAATATGAAACTTTCACTTACATAGCATATTACGTTTACGATGTACAGGTAAATCCTTAATATATCTTATCTGCATTAGTTTTGGAGTGAAATTATTAAACATTTACGAAATCAAGCAGTTGATGGTTTTCAAAATATTCGTTCTAAGCTGAAAGCAAATGCCTCTGTTCCCTGTATATTACAATTAAATCCAAATATTATTTGAGAAGTGGGCAAGAGTCACAACCAAAAAAAAAAACTTGACTAAGTGCCAACAACACGAGTACTTGAAGAGATGCACAAAAAACATTTACATAAAAAATAAAAGTATAATAACAATAAATCGTAAAAACTTATTCTGCGAAGGAAAGGAAAGTTAAAAACTGACGTAATTTTTGCAGTTATAATTTATATTTTTCAAATTTAATGAAACGTTTCAAGAAACATTTGCACTAAGATTAATAAGAGAAATAATTTACAATTTGAATCTAAAAGTAGGCAACAAAAATTTTTTTAATATAATCAATCGTATCAGACAATAAATTAAACTATCGATAAAAATGGTCTACTATTATTTTTAACACGATATACATATATATATATAGATATATATATATAGATATATATATATATATAGATATACATATATTCAATTATACCTATATCGTGCATTTTTATGCGCTCATTTTCTTGATGATTTTCAAAATATATTGCATTCGTGATTTTTATGAGAGAAAGAACACAAACGCACACACACACACACACAGTCCACTTACACCCATGCACAAGAAATAAAAACTCTACGAACTACATATTAACCACAAAATAGTTTTCTAAGGCCGAATAATGTCAAGGCAGCGTGTTTCATATAGATTTTGGTGTTTTTGCTTTTGCTTTCTTTTTTCATATTCTACCAGTCGCTAAGACCAAGAAGACGAGGAGAAAGAACGAAAGTATTTATGTGTACTTTTGCATTAAAATTGGGAATATCTGGAGACTAATGCGGACAGATCGTATCAAAGACGAACAGTAACTTAAGAAAGAGCAGCCACTATAATCTTCGTAAGCCATGTGGCAATTCTTTTAAGATCTTCTTCTTCTTCTTCAGCAATTTGGTAAATCAAGTACAGATAATTCACTGTGTTAATTAAGAGAGTTCTTTTAAGATCTATCAGAATTTAGGAACTTCCTGTACTGTCCCTTGTAAGTTAACAATTAAATCATAAAAACAATTCCATGCTGGATCTTCCGTCTCACAGATATTGCCCTACATTACGTTTTAGAGAAGAGATAAGTAAAAGAAAAGAAATTGAATAAGTTTTCCGCGGTGTAAATCAAAATTTTTTCTCTCATTAAACAGACGACTCTTTTAAAACTAAAGAGTAAAAATTCCATCAAAATTTTATGCAAGTAGTGCAAACGTAAAAATATACTGCAGGCACTTGCCAGTCGTACCAGAAAATATTTGCCAAACTTCTGAGTCAAATGACGAAAACATATTGCATGAAACATGCTACCTACCGCTGCTTTTTTTTTAAGACGAATTTCCGACGAGTCTGAAGTATTCCAAGAAGGATATGCCCAGCATAACAAACACTACGATTTCAAAAAAGGTGTACTAAGACTTTAAATACTAAATCAAAGTTACCACATTTGTATTCGCCTCTTTTTTCTTTCACGATGTGTTCTCAAACGTCCTCCGAGACTTCAACTAGAGAAGAACATTTAAAATGACGTACCATGCAATGACTAATATATAAAATAGGTATAGACAGCATTTAATAGTAAGTATTCAACAACAGTCATAGCCTTTGTGCCTTAAGCTTGCAAAGCCAGGGCTCTTCTGCCGTTAACAATTGAAAAATATATGAAAAATATTAGGGTAACACTAAGGCCAAGTACATCGTAATCGATGGACAAACGAATTACATACTCTAAAGAGTTTAGGCCTATGCGGCCTATGCGGCCTATGCCTGTTGCGGCAGTTTTTCACCGGAATTTTAGAACACACATATCTATTTTCAAATAAATATATGTTATAAGTCTTGTTGTCTTTCAAGTATTATGGTCACAACCGTAGGCGTATATCGCGGCCATCAGCTTTACATATAAAAGCCATGTGTTCATTTTGTCTTCATATTTCGGAAGCCATGAGCATTCAAATGAGCACAGCACACAGCTGGACGGATGGTCGCCGAAATTGATGGCGATTAAATATATATAAATACTTTATAGATCCATTGCGGTGCATACTTCTAGTCTTTACAAAGGGCAAATCTTGTACACTCCTATATTTAAGGCCTAAGAAAACAAAGCAATATTAACTGATATTAGATTTTTGATATTAGATCTGAAAAGGCAATTTGTTTTAAAGCTTATTACTTAGCTTATAACTTTTTTCAAAATTATTTGTAATATTTTACAAAAAAAACTCAATGTTTTGCTAAGTATTTCTTGAGTAATTTTTTTCTAATTAAGTTGACATCACATAGAACTAAGAAATAAAAAATATTAATTACAAAACTACCAATGTAAGAGAATCTATATGAACAGGAAAAGAGAGAGATAGAGAGAGGAAGAGACGGTTTCTTTTTTCTTACGTGGTTCGTACTACTCATTGCATGATTAATGAAAAGAATCGTATAAAAAAACAAAATAAGTTTCCCAAGGGCCAGGGGTGTTTTCCTAACATTAATTTTAATGTTTTCCTAAATATTTCAATCAATTTTTTTAATACAACTTTGATTTATAACAAATTTCTTTATAAACAAAAATTAAAAAAAAAAAAAAAAACACCACACTTGTACACATACACTTATATTTCCAAAAAGAAAGGAAAAAACTCAATAAGCTCACTACACAAAATGAATATAACGAGAGTATAACATTATAATAAGAGAAATATAGGTAAGAAATAGAAAGAAGAGCAATAAAGTAAGAAAGAAAAAAGTGACATACTAGACCACCTAATTAAGAAAAACCGAACGATAACTGATATGAAAATTTATGATAAAGTACTATTTATTTCTCTTGTCCAACAATGTGTTAGTAACTCTTTCGTCCCACTTCGTTAGTTGCTGGCTGATTTGTTGATTATAAATTCTTGTTGTTGTTCTTCTTCTTCTTCTTTTTATTTATGATTTCGATGACAATAGATTACAAGAGAGTCCTATTGTTAAATAGAGTATATTTCTGTTATTATGTTACTATCACCGACTTAGTCATTTGGGCTCAAAAGCGATAGGTATATGACTAACAGTACGATTTCACGTAGTATTTATAAAAAAAAGAAAAATTTTACACAAGGCACACACACTTACGGGCACACGTAATTAACATTAGCTCACATTCGGTGTCGGTATTGGCTGACTGTCTGGCCAGCCATTTAGTTTAATTGACTGACAGCCAATGTGTGATGCCTGGCTACTTGGCTAAAGGCTATGACGAAATTTTTGGCCTCTTTCTTTTCAAATATTTTGCAACTAAAATAAAAACACTCATACACTTACACACACGCACTCAACGCACACTCTATATAACATTATTCGATAATCACTCTCCAAGTTCAAATTTTACCCGTTTGTGCATTTGTGTTACTGTTTTTTTTTTTTTTAATAAATATTTTTTATTTTTATTTACAAATAGCAAATCACTCGCCTTTTTATCTCGCTAAAAAAAAATGTTATTGCTTTACAAAAATTTGATATTTTCACATATTTGCTTTTTCTCTTTTTTTTTTCTTACTTATCTTCTTCTTTTCTTCTATTGATCTATTGGATTTTTTTTTTTTTACCTCTTCTCGTATGTTTCGTCTCCGATTCTTTCGCAATTTTTTTTCTCACACACCCGCACGACCTTTTTTATATTTTTTTTTTCAACACATAACTTTACTGTTTTGCCTTCTTACGATTTATCTACTTTTCGAAATAAATATGTTCTTTTTTTTTTTTTTTGGTTTTTAAACACAATTAATGGAAAGTGAATTAAATAAACTCACTTTCTTAGTAACGTTTTCTTTTATTCCTCACTATCTCTGTATATATTAATTTACTATTACTACCAACGATACCCACGATAAAGAACTTGCTGCTGTCGGTGCACAAGTGCTTTTTACATTTTTCCAAATTCATCATTCATTATTCATAGTTTTCTCTGCTTTTCTTTCTACTGTGTTAGTTTTCGCGAATTCTTTACATAATACTACGTATTAAAAATTTTTTTATTTTCAATTTGTAATGTTATAATTATTGCAAATTTTTTTTTTTTAAATTGGATCCTTTTTCGCTTATTAGTACATAATTCGTTGAAAAATTTACCTAAAAAGCACACATACGAATACAGAAATTCTTTTACTTCTATTCTTACGTTGTAAGACAGCAGTATTGCCATGCTTTAAAAAAAACAGATACCTACAATATCACAACGAATTAAAAAAAAGTATTTAGAATTAGTGACGAGTTCTAGCGAATATCGATATTGTCGATAAAAAGTTACAACTGCGAATAACAACCCTGTTTAAAAAACCACTATTTAGGTGTTTATATTTTTGTTGACTTTGTTGTTGTGAAAGTCGTTGCTGTAAATTTGAAAGTGCTTGTGGTTGTTGTTGCAAATTCTGATGTTCGTTTTTTTTTACGCCCAGAACATGAATTTCAAATTCTCAACATTATTTCAGGGCATTTATAAGGAATATACAGAAGATGTATCGTTTCTTATTGTTGTAAAAGTAAGACTATATGTATTTTGTTCCTGTAGAACTAGTACCATGTGTAGTTTTTTGTTGAATTTTGCGCAAATGTTTATTTGTTTACATTCTTCAGAATGTTGATTGTTGTTTATTATTATTATTATTATTATCTCTTCCCAAAAAAAAAATATTATTATTATTATTGATAGCATTTAAATGCAATTGTTTCCTTAATCCAATTTCACACTTGTAATGAATAATTTTATTAAGGAATTGTATATATTAAGAATATTGTAACTTTTCTATACACTTACAAACTATTTAAACATTAAACAAGCAAATTTTGAAAAATACGATTCCCAAGGAATCCGATCAACATATTATATGCCAGATTAGTTTGCTATCGGAAAAATAATTTACAAAATTATCATAATAATAATTTTTATCTTTAAAGAATTTACAAGAGGAACGTGGCATTTTTGTTTATAAGGATACCCAGGACACCCCTTAGGTTGTGTGCCGCTGTCACTACATACTGTCATCGTCATTGAGACGCTTAGCGAAGAACTTAAATGATTGCCTAGATCCTCATCAGCCTTATTTCTGGTACTAATTTTTTCAGAGCGAAGTTCAGCGCATAACTTATTTATTATCCCGGTTATATTTGACATACTTTAGCAATTGCTTGTTTTTTTTTATGGTTTATACAAAAGTACCATATGCGGAGAATGAAGAGAACACAGAGTTGCTTGTAATAACTAAATAAAATAGTCAAAAAGTGGCAACACAGTCGGGAAGAAGTCTGTTAAATGGCAAAAAAAGTCGGCAGAACTCTGTTAAATGGAACAAATTGGGAAGAACTCTGTTAAATTGCAAAGCCGTCGGCAATAAATCTGTTAAATTGAAGCAATATAAAAGGCTCTGCTAAAATGGCAAATCTATACAAACAAACAAATTGGCAATTCGTGAACAAACCGTAGCAACAATGGTAAAATAAAGCATATATATAAATAAATAAAAAATATTGTTGCTTTTGTTTCTTTTTTTCAACTTTATTGATATTATTTATTTATAAATATCGCGAGCTTAGGCAACCAAAATCCAAGTCGGTTATGACACATATCGCAAGACATCTTTAATAAGTGGGAAAGAAGAAGGAGATTACCCCAGCTGGAGCGACAAATTGTCGCTGAGAAAAATTCGAATATAAAAGTTAAAACCGACGAAATGGAGAGGTGGGAAGCGATTATGCTAACATCGTTTTAGGTGGATGGGTTCTTACCCAAGATAATTCAAAGCAATTTCAATGACAACAGACCGATGGTACACCATTGTTGGCTCTCAATGATGAATCCAAACAAGCCATTTTAAAGTCTCAAAATACTTGGCAACATTTAAACATCGGGCATTCGACTTTAAATGTTCCAATGATGATTCGTAAAAATCGCTTGTTGTCAGTAAATCAAAAAAAAAAAAAACAAACACCGCGCAACCAGCCAGAAGGACTGTATACTCCAAAAACGGCTCGAAAACATTTTTTATCGTTATCCAAGAAGACTAGCGTTGCGCTCCGTTAAAATCATTAGTAGACCGGGCGAGTTCTTCGAAATTGACATCGTTGCTAATATTCATCTTACGCGAGTGAATTTGGATAATGCGTGCGCGAGCCTCTTCATTGGAATGAGGAAATTCTATTTTGCGATCTAAGCGACCTGGACGAAGAAGAGTTGGATCTAAAATATCTACGCGATTTGTAGCAGCGATGATTTTAATATCGGCAGTGGAGCTAAAGCCATCCAGTTGATTTCATAATTCCAACATACTTCGCTGTACTTTACGATCTCCTGCCTTTTCGGAATCGAAATGTTTTGTGCCTATAGCGTCTAATTCATCGATGAAAATGATAGTTGGTGCCTTTTCTTTCGCCAAAGCAAATGCATCTCTTACTAATTTGGCACCATCGCCAATAAACATTTGCACCAGCTGAGGGCCGGCCAATTTTTAAGAGGTTGATTTCGTTTGTGCCGCGCAAGCGCAAGCCAACAGTGTTTTCCCTGTTCCGGGAGGTCCGTACAACAAAATACCTTTTGGAGGTTACAAACCCAAAATCTTAAACTTTTCTTTGTATGTCATAGGCAAGACGACTGCTTCAATCAGTTCTTGTATCTGTTTATCCAAACCACCGATATCTGAATATTGCTCGGTAGGTCGTTCATCCACCTTCATAGCCTTTACGCGGGCATCGTATGCAGCAGGTAAAGTAATTATGCTTGATGTGTGTTGATGTCTTAATAACGGCACATTTGCTTTTACTTTGATTATCTAATACTAAAACGGCTTCGTCATCTTCATCTTTTGGAGCCTCCATATCTAAAAGTTCAATGGCATTTCGCACTAAATACGGCAGGATTTTATTGACCTGAATAATAAATATTTTTATTATAGACTATATATATATATATATGAATGTCCTTTCACACTTCTTTACCTTAATTTTTTCCGTATTATCCTAAATTCAGGTGGTTTTACTATTACAACAGGAGGCGTGACCATCTTCTTATTTACATTTCAATAATGGATATTTTTAAGGGATGCAAGCCAGACTTTCCAAGTTGATTGAAGTAGATAGTAATATCTAGATAATGAGGAGGAATCGGAGGGATCACTTCTATCTAAGCTTAGCTATTGACGTACTTCTTTGAAAGCTTCACATTTAAAAGGCAACCGATTTTAATTTTACCATCAAACCCTCTGCAGATGAAATTTATTTTGAGGGTCGATAACCGGAAGTCAATTAAGAAATTGCGTCACCAAAACCTGCGAGCGGGAAAAATCTACTGGAGTAACCTATTTTGTAATTAAGAAACATTTGTATGCTAAGTGGCAAGTTCGATATTGCGTCTAATCGCGGTTTGCCAAGTAAAAATGGACACTTATTCCTTCAAAATCTGTAAGCTTCAAAAGGTCTTTAAAGATCTGAAACCAGATATTATAGTATGCGTATAATTTCCGGACATGTGATTACAGTGGAAACGTATTTGTATGGCTGAACCAATTTCCTTAGAATTTTCTTAAACCACTTTTTCGTGAGACCGTAAGCGGAACACTACGCGCAAGAAACTTAAAAATCGGCTTTTACCATAATTGCGTGTTGACAGTAAATAAAAACATCAATGATTTGTTGTCAAGATTTCGAATGGTGCGTAATCTAAGAAAAATTAATACTTAATATAGCTTTTAGTTTCAAAACCTAATTCAAAAAAACCTCTTAAGCGTTGAAGTTACTTTTGCACATTTGCTTCTCTATTTAGCTGGAGTTTTCCAACCGAACGCTCGTCGGATGAGTTAGTTTTAGTCTGTTTACACAGCCCTTTGGATATTCGGTTTGTTATGATTAAACTTCTCGGATGCGTTTGCTTCATGTCTCCAGTGAATTGACGCAAACGTAAAATCAAGCTGAGAATTACAATTCTAAAGTACCACCAAATTCCGAAAGATGCTACTATTAGTGTTTTTACTATTTTTGTCTAAGACAAGGAGGAACATCTTGTGAAATTTGTATTAAGAAATTTGGAATTTATAGACGTTATTAGTAAGATATTTATTATTCCACTTGCTTTTGCGAGGAAGAACGGAAATGGAATAAGCGATATGGCCCTAAAATTGTGGAATTTCCGATACTTGCTCTAAATTAACGGATTATGTACGCCATTTTTTCCATAACGTGCATAAAAATTGTATCTAGAACCATACCCTAACAAGGTAGACGAGTCTATTCTTTTCTCAGAGAAAGATTTATTCCAAACATTTTACGAATTTCATGTAATGTGAGGCTTTGTGATTTTACCTTGGACAGTAATAAATTCCAAGTTTTGAATTCTCAGAAAGAAATCAAAGCAGGCGAAAAACATTATAAAGCGTAAACAGATTTCTGTAATCGAGAGATATGGACGAACTTCATTCGCACAACAATAGTAAAACGACTAACCTTGCGTTCTACGCATTCCATAGCCAAAGAGTATCAAGTACTGTATTGCGTACGTTTTTGGTGTGTTGTTCGACAATGCGGGCCAATTATAATCAAACAAGTGCAAATTCAGATTCGCTCATTTAATTACTCTCAGATGCTTCCAAATTCAGAGTGTGTGCTCGGATGAATTCTGATTCAAAGTTTTAGTATGCAAATTCGAGCACTCTTCAGAAGAATGAATTTGCTTTAATGTTTTATTTGTACCGTACGCAAATTACTTTTTCCTCTGCTGCTGCTTGAAAGCAAGCCAAACATTTGCCAATCAACAATTCGGATGAAATTTGGGTAACTCCTTGCTTGGATGCATACATTCGGATCTAAATAATCGCAATTCCTTCAGCTGAAGGAATTGCGGCTTTTTTGCCTACGTAGATTCCCGTTCGTTTTTTAATTTTTGATCTCACACCAATTTGTCTTCTACTTTCGTGGTATCATTGCTACTCTCGTGTTTAAGCGTTCTCATTAAAAGAAGTTATAAGCGAAAATCCTATGGATCCACTTTTATGAAAATTGTATCACCTCGCAGTTGGAATATGGCAACATAACCGAATGTAAAATGTCGTTTTATTGATGTTAATTAACAATAGGAATAAGCGTAAAAATTGCTCGCTATCACTTCTTTCAAACCTACGGCCATATTAATTTTCAGGTCATCTTTCTACATTTCTTTTTTTTTTTTGATTTGTTTAGACGAATGAATTGATCCTATTTTAATGAGACTAATATATCCACCTTATAATTGATGGCGAAAATAGTTCTTCTTCTTCTACATGCTCATCGAAAACGAAAGTAAATCGATAACACAAATGCAAGGGTGGTCAGATGTTATCAAAATGTAATTAAACAAAAAATTCAAGCAATCAACGGGTGGGCCTAATGCTATCAAATTTTCTTGCGTACACGACTTCTGTAAGAATTACATTTCGTAAGTGCATTCACCATCTTTATCGTGATCTCATTTCGAGCCTATCGCGCTTTTGTATTTACTTTTGGTAATATTTCTCTCATTAATGTTAACAAGACAAACATTTTAATTTTTTAAATTGATTTTGGTAATCTGTTTAAGAAGAAGCGTTCTTTTCCAATATGCCCTCTTGTTACGTTTAAGCAATTTTCACTGCCATGATGTTTCTTCTAAGCTTATTTTTCTTAGTTTTTTGGTTTTTGTTAATTTTCTTATCGTTTTTGTGCATTGGTTTTTTATACTAATCTTGAGTTCTTTATTTTTACATCTCCAACAGCGATTGCCTTATCAAATAATATGCAACTTTTCGTTGCGGATTTGAATTTTTGTGGAACTTAATTATCCAAAAAACGCAATCAAAACTGATTGCTTACATTGATTTCCTTACTTTTACTTTCCAAACTATATGTTAATAAAGCAAACAAGGCCTTTTATATGCTAGCTGTTTTGAGCCAGTAAACCAAGCATAAAAGGATATTTAGTATCACTTTTCAGCCTTAGTAATTTCGGATTAAATAATGCTACGTACAACGTTAGTGGAAATTCTTTTCTTGGTTGCCTTGTAAACTGCAGTCAATTTGTGTTCTAATGTGTTAAGTTTTTTGTTTCGTTCTTTATGAATTCATTCTACACACGTGGCAACACTTAAAGTGAATTCAGTTTAATTTTCTTTGGTTTGGTAACACCAAACGGAAATGGTTTGTAAATAATTTCACAAATTAGCGGCAACTTTTACATTATTCCCTATTTACAAATTCGAAGAAATATAAATATTCGGAAATAGTTGTTTTTTAAATCAGTGTTGTAGTGAGTTTTATAAATTATAGAAAAAGTCTGCGTTACTATTTTTGAAAACTTAGTTTAAGGATAGCGTATCAGTTTTGTTTTTATAAAATATCTGGATATCAAGTATCAAAAATACGGAAGAGTATGTTTATTATAAAAAAAAGAAGAAAATTGAAGTGTTTTAAGCTTAACGCAAAACGAGTTAAACAGTGTAATGTAAACGTAGGAGCAGAATAAGATCGATAAATTTTATATAAAAAAACAAGAAATTATATACGAAATTTGATGAAAAGTCGTAACTTTACTTGAAGAGATGTGTTTTTCTTGGATTGAGTTAAATGATCCTTTAAATGTGGAAGAACAATAGTTTAAAGGTTTTGTTGGATTTTTAAATGGCCGGAAGCTAATAGAATCCTATTACAAGTTTTTTGTTATATGTTTGGATAACTTGACAACTACGAATAGCGGATGTTGATGAAAACGATTCGTGGAAATGTATCACCTTGCACATCCAAGATCAACGAGTGGACCATTACTAAAACAGCTTGCTCGTCTCACGTACATACTTAGGATATAACTTTTATTGAAAATGCTTCGTTCATACTACATTTATGAACATTTTACATAAATTCATTTTTACGAAACTCTGTCAATTTGACAGAGAATCTGTCTGAATCTAGAATCTGTGTGAATCCTCACAGTAGCGAAGATGAAAATACTAAACTGAAAATTGGCGGAAGCATTTCTTGAACGATTGAGAATACGTGGTTAAAAAATGGCGGGTGATCTTTTTATACATACGCCCCTAATGCAGAAGAAAGTAAAGCAAACTCGAAAAACACCAACAATTTCTGCAAATACTCATCTATAACTTTTGATTCTTTGTACATATATTTGAAAAACTGCTATCTAAATGTTGCAGAACGACCTGCATGTCGATCGATTGGGTAATATGCACACGATTAACAACAACATTTTTATTCCAAACTACTTTTATTTTCTTTATTTATTTATTTATTTATTAAGTAAATATAAAGCCATATGCTCGCATGTGCAAAAGGAAACTACAAAATAAGTGAATACAGAAGTAAAAGGGATGGCTGCAAATCTAATCACCTTGCTCCATAAACTCCGCAATAATCAATTCTTATCAGCAACAAGATGTACACTATGAATGTAGCAAAGTGATCAAGTTTCTTCTGAACGGGGAATCATGAAAGGATTTAAGACTCAGTGGTAATGCATTCCAACATCGAGCTGCGTGGACAGTAGAAGATCGTTCAGAAGCTGAATTGGACATACGTGGTATTAATGTGAAAGGCTTTTCAATTATTTCTTGTTTATTCAAACAAACATCAGCATTTTCTCCACTCAATTACAATTAAAGTAGAAATAAATTTTTTCATATTTTCATGTGGAATTTTTCAAAACCTACGACGTACATGTTCATTAAGATCAGCTTTACATTTAGTCTAAAAATGGTTTCAAACGTTTTAGTAACGCGTCCACAATTAACGATAAGGTCCAGTAAACCGTGATCGGAAGGATTTTTTGCACCGAACATTCTGGTGGTTCTCGCGAACATTTGGGTGGCAGTTTTTCAAAAGCTTTCGATGTTTTTCGAGGCTGATTTAGTTTCTGCTGCACTATAGGCGTGTACTTGAACAGATCTTGATCATTTTCAAACCACGTATTCTTAATCTATCAAGGAATGGTTGTACCAAATTTCAGCTATCTATCTTCGTCTTTGCGAGCGTGAAGATTCACAAAAGATACACGGTAGACAGATCGATAAACAACACCTGGAAGTGGAAAAATGGGAGTGTTCCAGAAAAAATGAATAAATATGTATTTTTACTGCAGTGTACCATTAAAGGATAATTTCCTTCCTTCCTTTCGTCAAGTTGACAAATGCCGTAAATCTAATATTAAATCAGTGCGAAAAAGCCGGGTAAACGGGCGTTGCATGAGTGCTTATTTGAAGGGCGAAGAACAAGCATTTATACTCGTCATAGTAAGTGTAAATAATGTCGTTTAAGTTCTCTTTGCGTCACTATAAAAACTAGATCATCGATAATATGGAAAACCGGCAATTTTGACATTTGTTTACGTTTATAAATGAGAATTTTGCATAAGACAAAGACACAACAACAACAACAACAACAACATCAAGAATAACAAACTTTCGTAACCAGATGAAAGAGATCATTGTAAACAAATCAAGAAAATCTCATTGAGTTCTATGAATTACGCATATATGCACATACATACATACATACATACATACATACATGTATAGTATATATACGGTACATAGCATGATAATAAATAAAAAATTTACAAAACTGTAAATTCTTGCGGGAGAATGAAGAATAATGCAAACATTATCCGAATAGGTGTTCAATGTGTAAACATGAGGCGGGAGCTTCTTCGAATAAACGTGAAGAGCATTATTTGTGTTAGATATGAGCTGCTTTGTTTTCGTTAATATCTATCGAAAACGAAAATTTATATATAGACACACATTTATACATATATACACATATATGTGTATACATAAGGGAGATGAAATGTGACGATAGGCTGCGTGCGCGTTAATTTCGTATTTTTCACGAGGGAAATAAGATTTTCTTTTAAAAGAAAAGTGAAAAAAAAGAGGATCATTTCAAATTGAAATTTCTTAATGGAATTAAAAAATATTCAGTTAGTGTTTTGTACTCGTCGAGTGTTGTTCTCGGTACTTCTTATTCGATAGAATTTTGCCACAGTCGTTGTTCCACTATATAGAGATTTCCTCACCTTTTGTGAACATACATATCCACGCACCCGAACTATATATATATATATATATATATATATATATGTATATATATATAGATGTAAATATAGAAAATATTTCGAAATCGTTTAAAAGAAAAAATTTTTTAATTCTTATTAAGTGAATAACGGTATAAAATTTTGTTATTTAATCATAACGAAATATTTGTGCAAGTGTTTTTTCATGTTATTTAAAATAACTGGTAATAAAAAATTACAATTAAAAGAAAATTTATTTAACACCATTAATTAGTTGCCTTACGTAACCCTTGTGATGTGGAAATTTTTTACAAAATGGCGTGTACGGTTATACACGTATACAGTTATATATGTTTAAAAATCATTTCCGTTAATTAAAAATTTTTTAAAATGTATTTTTTGTTTTTTTTTTTTTGTTAAGAATAGTGAAAAAAAGAATAAAACAACATTAGTCAACCGAAAAGATAACTTATTGCTTAAATTACTTTTTGTTAAACTAAACAGTAAATGCTAAAAATATATTTGGGAAATCTCTTTAAGCACAGCGCATCGGAAAAAAGGAAAACCATAGAAAGGAGGAGAGAAAGAAGAAGGAAAGAGACTGGGTGGTAGGGGCAGAGAGAGAGAGGGAGAGAGAGAGACGGACGGACCATAGGTGGTTTGCGCCGATACCCAGGAGATATATGTATATTGAAATGAATTCAAAATTTATTATATGACTTGAAAATATATCTCAGTCGTTTTCAATCAAAGAAAATTTTCTGCTCCACTTCTATATGCTCTATATCTGATTTATTGACGTCTGTCTCTGGCACATTGCTATTCAATGTAGAAAATAAACTACCTTTCGTTTTTTTTTTTTTTTTTTGATCAGTGTTCTACTTCTTAGGAAATCGAATAAATTTATTAAGAATCTAATCTTTCCATCCAGAGATTTTCATAAGAGATTTTCGTGAATATGATCTAATTCTCTATAGCGTCCTCGAAATGCAAGAAATGTTTTGAAAAAGTGAACATACCCTTTGGTGGTGGAAGTGAAAAGAAAGAAAACAGAAGGAACAAACAAACAAACAAACAAACAATCCGACAGTTTAACGAACTGAGTTCATTTCTATTTTTGAATTTCAAAATCATCATTTTAGTATCAACATTATCTTTAACGTCATTGTTATTATATACAGCATATATACAAAGGCGGCATCTGTACCGTTCTAAGTGTTCTTTCCAAATGTTGCAGTCAAGCAGAAAACATTTAGTTAGAACGTTTATAAAATTTATTCCTTTTCTCCTTTATATTCGTGCCGTTTGCTTTTTTTATTTTTTATAGACCTTACCGAAGAATTGGAATGCATTTATGCCTAGATCTAGATTTATGTAGAATAAATCATAAATATTTTAAATTATGGAGAGATTGTAAGCCAATTTGGCAGCGCTCGTCCATCCGTCCGTCTAGGAGGAGTTAAAACTTGGCTTTAAAGTAGATGTGCGTCGTTATCAAATAAGGAGAAGAATCCTGACTGCAAAGACAGTGTTCACGGATCCAAATTCAGTACTATTTCTGCTGTGATCACTTCTGGGCAATTGCTGTTGTGTCATTATGATCTCCTCACAAGTTTAGTAGGCTCAGTGGGCTTATCAGGGAAATGTTACGATTAAAGTTCCTTTGGGTTTCTCTTCGACGATACTACAGCAAAGACATTGCATCCAATGACATTAGCCGCGATTCTGTGCTTATGATGAACGTACACCCGTTTTCTTTGCCTCGATTGCGGTAACTTCTTCTCTACATTCTAGTGTTTCGCTCAATTCCGCTGATTTGCGAAAAATTGTTTTAAAATCAGCCAGTGTATGCTTTTAACAACGGAGATTTCATGCTTTGGGATGCCAAACTGAATTTGGCCAGTGAGGATTTTGACGACCTTAAGACTTTCCTTTTTTGATTTCTTTAATTGCTCTCGTAGGCACGCGCCTACTACGTTGCGAGCACTCTTTATGTCTTTCTCTTCCTTTCTATCATATATTGGGGACGCTCCTCTCCATCAGCCGTATAAAAAAAAAAAAAAGAGCCGATAAATGACAAAACTACAGATATTCGAGAAAAAGTGGACCGACCTTTTTGGAAGGGGGGAAAACGGACGTATCTAGAGACGATGAAAACTGCAGGCCTTACAATGAATCCTTGAATTTCTCACTTCCTTTCACTTATTTTCAGTCACGTATCTCAATTCTTTTCCGCTCTTTCACTTTCTTTACAAACATAATTTTTCTAGTGATAAAAAAAAAAAGCAATGCGTTCCACCTTTAAAACAGGAATCGATCGCTCTATACACGAACGCAGAGCAGAATACTAAAGAAATGTGATCGGCTACTGCATCTGCGATCCACAGCACATATCGATTCCATAATGAGTGGATAAGTCTTTTGTATAACGGGTAATATGTCGGCATGAAGTGAGGAGGAGCTGAAATTCGGCTACAAATTGCATTCAATTTTAAAGTTTTTTGATCTTGTTGTGTAAATGCGTGAAGAAGAGACAACAACTTTTTACTCATTTGTAAATTTTAGTGCTATGTTTAATTTTACTCTATTTTTATACAAAAATGCCCTAAATTTTATTGTCTGTAGAAGAAAAAGGAAACGCTTTACAAAATAAATGCATGCTAACCTAAATACTTCATTACCGGAAGAAAGTTAAAAGAAAATTCGAAATATTTATATGTCAGCATTTTTTTAGTTAGTACACAACATGTCAACATCATTTTGTATGGTTCGTAAAGAAAAAAAAGCAAAAACCATTTCTTTTGATCGTTATTTGACTTTAAGGGTAAACACGTGCGCAATGTTCGAGCATTTTTGTATTTTTGTGATAATTTTTTTTTAAATTAAAAGAATTATATGCGTCTTCATACTCTAGACTATTTGTGACGCAAGGGTGTATTTACTTCGCGCGGATGTATGCAATACCTAGAAGGAGTTGCGATAGATCCGCCTTTCATCTTTGACCATTATAATCTTTTCAGAATCATTTTCTCAAGCGAAATAAGCTTGTTTGTCCGTCCGTCCGCCCGTCTTGTTTTTAGTACCCTTAAGGTATTTTCATCCCAATGTTGTTGGAACTCATATCGGGCCATATAATGTTTTATTTTGTGAAGTCGTTACATGAATAATTCTAAGGTAGTGTAGGGAATTTAATGGCGGGCCCGGATGAGCAAAGATGTTTTCACTTTGCTTGTTTTTTTAGGGTTTTTTAACACATCGATCAAAGAATAATGAAAATACTAATTTTAGTATATTGCGCTCGACATCTGAATAAAGAAGTTCAGAGACTTGAAGAACTTAGAAAGTATTTTACGTTCAATGTCCGATGTTTGCGGCACCTTAGAATTTGGAAGACGAAAAATTGGATCATATATTCTTAAACCAGATGAGGTGAAAAAGCGAAAAGCGGAAGAATTGAGGAAACCGTCATAAAGGATTGCAAAAGGAAGTGAAAGAAACCCGATTTTAGTGGTTTACATAAAAAGAGAGGAGTCTCTTCTCATTTGAGTGTTCCATAAATTGGTTTTCATTCCTTTTTCATTATTTTTTCCAAGCTTCTTCTAATAGCTAAATGCCCACAACAATAATACATTTCTTCTGTCCTAAAGAAATCGCTTATTAGTCGGTATTGGAAATTTTTTTTTCCTTTAATTTGCCACGACATCAAATACCATACGCCACTTTGATTAATACAGTTAGTCATATAACGACCTCTCAAATTAAGGTTTTTTATGGGAAGTGGTCAAAAAGATGATCCAAATGTCCTTGGACCAAAAAATATCATTGTATTATAGATTGCGACTTGTAAGTTAAACAAAAAATCAATCGGACATAGGGACAGCCAGACAGACAGACAGACAAGCTTAGGTATTATTAAAAGTGAGCCTATGTCAACTCCGTTGGGGCGTTGTATATATCCACACAACCTTAATATGCCCTTGTACCCATGTGGTGTAGAATAGAAACAGTTTCCATTCGATTAAAAATCGAAATAATGATTGGTTTGGCAAAATATTAATGTTTTGCTACATTTGCTTTTAAAAAGCCCTCTCTTTTGTTAGGAATGAAATACAAGTGTTGCGATGACTCTGCAGAACGATTATTTAAACTTTTCATTAGCCAGCTTAAGCCATATGTCTAAGATAGGGAAGTTCAATTGTAGCGATGACCTTGGATCCTCTTGTCTCTGTCGGGTAATTGTTTTGTGTTGTTATGACGTCATCATAAATTTAGTATCCGGGAAATGTTACGATTCGGGTGCCTCTTCTACGACATGACAGCAAAGGCGTGGCATACAATAGCCCTGACCATAATCCTATGTTTATGATGAACGTATTAAACTTTCCGATTGCGTTAATTTTTGTAATACCTAGTATTCTTCTTACCCAATCTTTTTTGAAGCCAGTAGATGCTCTTAATAACATGGATTTGGTGGTCTTTAAAAGTTAACTATAACTGATCTTCTAACCGAATTCGACCAGCTAGGATGTTGTTGACTTTAGGATTTCGCTCCTTTTTCTTTCAGTTGCTCAAATTTCATTACGGTAGACCGGACTTGGTTGGTAGCTGAGCAGTAAGTGCTCAGTCGATAAAACTTAAGCAAGAGTAGCTAAATAGATAGCGACTATCAAGCCAATGTCCGTGGGTGCATATCTCAGTGCTGTTTTTCTCTCTCCACCTCTTGCTGACCGTCACGAAAAGAAAAGAAAATTATGATGAATAACCCGCTGAGCAAAGTTCGAAAGTGATAAGAAATACTAACAACGTGCAAATGAATGTGAAGCCACAAAAAACATAAGTAATTTAAGCAATATTTTGATATCATATTTCCCACAATATCAAATAAAATCAATTTTATCGAAACTTTCCCTACAGTGTAAAATTTTGAAATAAACTTATTTGAAAGTAACGAAAAATAAAAATCTATAATCAGTGCCATTAAGTTAAATAAATAATTATTATATAAAGTTTACTGATACAACGAATATTTTATAAAACAAGTGTTTAACGAATTATTTGCAAATTAAATTTTTAACGAACTTTTTACAAAGATGTCAGGACAACAACCACCAGCAAACCAACCGCCTTATATGGGTGGCCCAAGAGGGTGGAATCCGCGGCCGAATTCACCTTGGTCGGCTCCAGCACCAAGTCCGCCTCCTTTAGCGTCAGGTGCACGAAGACCCTCTTTGCCGTCACCCGTCGCTATGGGCAGTCCCACTTTGTTCGGTCCGCCTATATCGCCAGGTGGCAGTAACTTACGCGGTACACGCGGCAGTACAAACATGCCACATCCACGTCCGCAATGGCCACAACCATTATCACCGTTAGCTGCCAAACAGTTACAATCTCCTTATCCAGGTCCGGCTTTTCAACAACAATCCCCCCAGATATGCCCTTCATCTCCTGTACAACAAGCAAGCGGTACGGGTGTAAACGGTCCAAAACCGTTTCGTCCACTTCACGTGCAACAACAAAGATCATATGGCGATGGTGGTCCTACCAGCTCGTTTCAGTTGTCACCCACTCCTTCGCCGATAGTCTGTCAGACTCCCGTTTCCGATTTCATATACGGTGGCAATCGTCTCACTGCTCATAATTATGAAACACTACCACAACAACATTATACGAGACAACAATCATTATCATCAATGTCGGCCTCGCCTTCAACGTATCACCGTCCACCTCAATATGAATTTGTTGGCGTACCGTTGGAGCCGCCGCAACCGAAATCTTATGTCATTTACGATGATGATGACGACTATGGTCCAACGACTGCTGAGATAATAGCCAATCAATCTCAGGATTATATCGATGAGAAATTAGCCGAATATCAAATGACTATCCTACAACTGCAAGGTAAGTTGTCTCTCTTAACTAATAGCTAAATAATAGGTTGCATTAAAATTTTCATATTCGTTCAAGAGAAGAGCAAACAAATCTTCATTAAGCAAACGTTAACAAAAGTGTGAAGAAGTCATGGCAAATATTTGCTTTCCTTTTCTAAACAATTTTCGCTAAAATTTTGTCATTCTGCTTAGGAAAATAGTATTTTAAATATTAGCGGTTCGTTGCTGAGCAAAAAAATATTATGTGTTAGAATTTTTGGCGTTCATCAATTCAAAAGCAAATAAAAGCACAATAGTGGATCAGAGCTTACCATAAAATGCCCTACAACACTCTACAGGTATTCATATAAGTTGTTATATATGGGAAGCAGTGCAAAAAATGGTCCGATCTGAACCATTTTTAATGGCGTTTCTGTCTGGGCCAAAAAAAGTCAGTGGACCAAATTTTGATGCCAAAAGTATCTTAGAAATTGCGGTAGGTAGGTAGAACATACGGAGACAAGACGGACAGACAAGCTTAAAGCAGACAGTGGTTCTGAATCGAGCGGTATAATAAAAGATAGGTCTATCTCAAGTTCTTCTGGGTCTTGCATACATCCGTACGCACTTAATATACCCCTGCACCACAACGAGTGTAAGGTATAAGAAAAAGAAAAAAGCTGAAAACGTTGTAATGCTAAGAAGCAAATATTGCTTCATTGGAACAGATAAGCGCGGGCGATTGATGCACGTTGCGCACATTGCCACGCATAGAAATGTTAAAAGAGCCTCACACTGTGCCGCAGCAAGCGATGTAGTTAAATAGATAGCTAGTGTATAAGTACACCTATCCATGGGTATGACTTTTTGCTTCTTAAGTGGCCATGTCCCCTATACGTGTAACAAGGTGTAACAGAATAAGTTTTATTAGTGCTTAAGATATCGAAATGGGAAATTGGTTATCGCTCAAGTTTCACTTGTGCATTTGACTGACGGTAATTGCTACTATCCAAGGGCTTTGTTTTTTTTCTTGCAGCTTAATCGAGAACTACTTGATGGACGGCCCAATTTTTCTGCCGAACCGTTATTTGATTATTTCTAGTTCCCCCTTCTCCTTTATATTGACGCTGCGCTTCGGCAATTGTCTGGTTTGTTACTATTCACTGATAAGCTTTAGTAGGGAGGGACAGATGATACGAGTTACTTGATGTCTACTGTGTACTTGATGTGCAGATCATTGAATTTAAGAGAAAAAGTAATGCTTATAAGCTTTGATTAGTTAGCCGACTTTGTTTGACCTTTTGCCCTTAGGAATGTTATACATTTCTTCTGTTCTTAAATTTTAAACTTTGTTGGCTAGAGTTGTGCAGAAAGTTAAGCGTTTGTTTCTTAACGTGTAATCGGTTTTCAGTTCTGTAATCGGGGTTCGTATTGCTACCTTCAGCTGTGTAAACTGACAACGCCAAAATGACTTTGTTGTCCACATCTAGCACGAACCAGTGAAGTTTCAATATGTAGCTGATTTCATTTTAAAACGATTCGGCCCAGTGATGCTTTCAGAGCTACGTCTATATATATTTTATATGTAGAGCATCCATGCTGAGCTTTTTTGAAGCTTTCAAAGTTAATGAAGAACAAATCTTCTGTCCACTTTTGGATAAATTGGACACATATTTATTGTTGTAATTTATAAGTAACGAGCAAAGTAACAATTTTTGTGGTTTTAATAATAAAGATGTTTTCGCTTTATATCGGACCATGCGCCGGTACTATGGCCGATATGGCTTACACTGAGTACCAGCTTGCGTGAAGCACGTTCCAATGTTTTTGACAAATTTGCAGCCCAAGAGAATTTTTTTACACAGACGCTGCAAAGACAGACAAACGGGCTGGGGACGGCCTGGAATCGATTCAATATTTGATGCTGATTGATTATTAGCGATGGTTAGGAGTGCTTGAGTGCCATCTTTTAACTTTCCCCGATTTCTGTTGGCCAAGTTGAGTTTCTCGAGGGCATTACCAAGTCTATATGTAGACAAGGGGACTTGGGATTCTAGGGTTTGTGGGGAATTATGCGATTTCTCAAGGATTAGGAATTATTTTACGTTTTATTCACTACCATCTAAACACTAAAGATATCTCGTGCGAAGGGTGTGAAGATAAATTCGAATTTAACTAGCAAAGACACCTACCAATATTAAAAAATTCCAACTAAAATCCAGTCGGATTTTAAAATTTGTATGGTAACATAATACGGATAGGGCAGAACACCCAAATTTGAGACTCTAGTGCGGCCAAACTAGAAAATGTCACCCATATTCACCTATATCACGCGAATCTATATAAAAGCACCTATCGAATAAACAAAAATAAATTACACTTTTCTACACGGAACTATTTTTAACGATTTGTTGAAAGTTGGTATGTTGGCGTAAAATGTATAAGGGAGAACACCCAAATTTGAGACTCTAGTGCGGCCAAACTAGAAAATGTCACCCATATTCACCTATATCACGCGAACCTATATAAAAACACCTATCGAATAAAGAAAAAAAAATTACACTTTTGTACACGGAACTATTTTTACTTTATGTGTAGAAAAGTGTAATTTTTTTTTGTTTATTCGATAGGTGCTTTTATATAGATTCGCGTGATATAGGTGAATATGGGTGACATTTTCTAGTTTGGCCGCACTAGAGTCTCAAATTTGGCTGTTCTGCCATATCCATATTATGCTACCATACAAATTTCAAAATCCAACTGGATTTCAGTTGGAATTTTTTAATATTGGTAGGTGTCTTTGCTAGTTAAATCCGAATTTATCTTCACACCCTTTCTCGTGCGTACATTTTGACCGTTAGCAAACTACTCTTTTGCAGTAACAATAAAAGTCCTGTGGAAGCTGTCAGTTAAGCACTGATGCTAAGGATGATTTGGAAAAATCTCTGGACTTAGCTCGGGGGAATATAATTTTTATTAATTTCGATGATTGCGATGATGCGAAGTTGTTTTCCGGAGTTATGATTACTTTTTCTATCGCGGTAAAATTAATCGCCTAAATGGTTTTCCTCTTTAGATGATACAATTGCTAAAGTTGTTGCAAAATTTGGACACGATACTTATTATGTGTACAGCGAGAAGGCACGTTGTTTCTTTATTTTGTGTTCTTTATTGCGTATTTGATCAAAAGTGGCAAGCAATGCGCTTAATGCTCTGCAACTAGATGGCATTGAAATTGTAACCAAGGTCTGCGATAATCTGTTGCAAACCATTAAATGAATTTAGTAGTATTTGGGTATATTATGAATTATTAAGCATTCATGTGACATGCATTTTACTTGCTTCAGAGCGCATAACGAATAGAGCAAATTAATCTTTTCAAAAGAACAGAAACGAAAGACAGTTCTTTCTGTTTTTGTATTCTTATTCCCTACATATAGTACGAAAAATTATTAAGAAAGAAAAAAAAAAACATCGGCGCTTTATATATGTTACTTATTTAAAATAATTAGGAACATTATAGTGGCCCACCGCCCACCATCACACCACTACACCACTATGCCATTTCGATTAATACAATTATTCATATAGCGGCTTTTCAAAATAAGTCGGTGGACGAGAAGCGATCGAAAAAGTTGTCTGATCCAAAACAATTCCAATACCGAACGGATATGGGCCAAAACATGTCAGTGTACCGGATTTCATCAAAATATCTGAATAATTGCGACATGTTGCACAGAAGAATACAAGATGAAGAAATGGACAGATAAGACAAGAAAATGATTCTGAATCGATTGTTGCAATAGAAGATGGGTCCCTCTCATGTCCTTCTGAGCTTTGTATATATCTGCACAAACTTAGTCTGCCTTTGTGTTAGGGTATAAAAAGCGATATATATGTTTGTAATGGCTTTGTCGAGGTAGAAGGAGGCGATATCCGATGCAAGATGGGTAATATGGACAGACATAAACTAGCACGACTCATAAGAGAAATCCACTACACTCACGATGGAATTAAGAGGGGTAACAAAACGAAGGGACATAGGAATGAGATGGACGGACATGTCAGTCAACAGTTCACCGGGGTGTTTACAGTATGTTTAATGTTTTTAGTTATATTACATCTTTTCATTAACTTTCATATATATCTTTGCACCAATGTCCTTGAGCCAGGTGGACGTATAGAGAATAGGCTTCTTCTTACATGAGATTGTCGTAACTGTTTCCTAGGGTTAAAGAAAACAAAATCGAATTTTTTTTAATCGTGGACAGATAAGGATGACGTACGGACATACCAAGTTATATCCATTCTGTTATGCATTTTAGATAAAATGTGAATCCGTCTCTTATCGAATTTTCGGCGTACGTTTCTAAGGTTAAAACACTTTTGTTTAATTTTATGCTTTCGTAGTTTTTTTGTAGTTGAAACACTCTGGGTTTGTGAGTCTGCGCTAATACTCTTTAAACAAAAACTATTATTATTCTCAAGCGTATTTCTAGATATGTTTGCAGAGAAGCATACGTTTGTTGTATTAACTCCTTATAAATGTTAATAATTACTCCGAATTATTTAAACAAAAACAAAAAAGAAAAAGAAATTTATTTACTTATAAGCAATAAAAGAAAACTAACTGAAAATATTTAGAAAAAACGACAACAACTGCTACTGAAAAATTATATAGAACAGAAAACTCAACAAGAAAAAAGGGAACAAAAGAAAAATTTTAAATTAAATTCGAATAAATTGAACAAAAAGCACTTGCGACAGGGTGCAAAGAGCTTATTAAGTTCGTGTGGATGTGTGCAAAACCCAGAGGGGCTTAAGATAGATCCGCCTTTCATTATATCAACCGATTCAGAATCCCTTTCTGAATCAATTTAAGTTTGTCTCTCCGTCTGTCTGTCTGTCTGTCTGTCTTTTTCTTGCCCATTTTCTTGCGTCCAACCAACAGGCCATTTTTTTCGAGATATCCTGGCGCAATTTGGTAAGCTAAAGTGTACTGGTGCCAGCACGAACGCTATTGAAAATGATTCGGATCAGACCACTTTTACGAGTACTTCCCGCCTAACGTCTTATTTTGGACAATTGTTATATGAATAATTGTAGCGTGGTATAGGGTGTAGGAGCCCTAACTTACTGTAGGATTTCTACTTGTTTTGATATAAAAGTCAAATCAAAAAATTTTAAGGCGTGAAACTCTCAGAATATTTAATATTCTTAAGATTCCTTACGTAATTGCCAGATGTTGGAAACGATTATGATTTTAAAATGCGGGCTAATAAAATTTGAAGAATAGTTTTTACAATTAAGCAATTGAAGTTTTTCTTGCCCCATAAGAAATAATAAACAATAATTTTATTATTGCATTTTTTTCAATGTCATGTGTACATAAAATGAATCTAAAAATACTATCGCTTTTCTGTATTTTATATTTAGAATTATACGTAAATGCTTGCATAAGCAAAATATATGAAAAGCCGTAAAGATATTTCGAAAATTTCTATGAACAGGAAATTAGGTGCATAGTTACAACTCAACGCCGATGGATCGCGTGGATGGCTAGAAGAAAGTAAAGATTTTATTTTTTACTCCTTGCTGAAGAATACTTCAATATCGGTTTCGACTGAGAGCAAAGAACGCATCAGCGTCACATGTAGTAAAATTTCCTCTTACAAATTTTAGAAGACGTTGAAGTCAATAAACTAAAATTCCTTCAGATTCTCGACTTGTCTTACGTGAGTACTTGCCACATATAGCCTTATCCCACAGTGCCTATGGCACACCGATTAATTTGATAGGCGATAGCTGACGTCCCCCAAGGAGAAGCGGGCTCTAGTAATCCTGAGGTACCAAAATAGCCAATGAGCTGTTCTCCCGCTTTTTGGTAGGTGTCCTATCTATCCTATCTAAACCTCCCCCCACGAAGTTGCGGGGTAACCCCAAAATGCCGTCCCTAGCAGTCAAGCAAGAAGGCATTCGTACCGGCAGTCTGATGAGAACCCCATCGTCATACCAGGAGTAATCTGACCCCGTGGACACCCATAATTTCATGACATGTCGTCCTTTTGGACTTACCGACTGGTTGTGCTGTACACCTTTGGACAATCCCGCATTGTAGGCGGCCGGAGTCACTCTTGCCTTTGAACTTGAGAAACGTCCACTATCTTTTCTCGAGGAAAACCCGTTTCTAAGCCCCTCAGCCCACACACAACTGTGGTCCAGCCCTCTAAAATTTCGCAGTACCATCAGAACTTGAGCCAGTTTGATGGCCTGCATATGAGAGTACCGAATGGGAGAAGCCAAATGTCCTCTTTTTTTACGAGAAGAGAAGCTTCTTCCGAGACTTCTCTTAGACATGCAAAACAAAAACCTTTTCCCAGGTTATAGACAGCCTTCTTTGCCATCGACTTAGCAGCTCTAATAAGTAAGAGCTTATAAAGCAATCAGTCAGCGCTTACAGTGAGCACGACGAAAAGGTGAGGACATCGATACGTCTTTAATCCTTCGAAGAATCACACAGTTTCGCTCCCCTAAAATTATTTTAGCAAGATTGGCTTAATCTTGAAGCTAGACTAGGTGTGGTCAATGTGTTGAAAAGTTTTATTGGTTAAGGGTAACGCCACTCTAACTTTTTCGGAATAAAACATTTTCAACGCCGATGAGACAGCTTTAAATTGGAAGAGAATGCCGTCTCGAACTTTTATTTTAAAAAAATGAGAAGCAAGCACTAGGTTTTAAACCTTATAAAGATCGTGTCACCCTTCACAAGTGTAGTAACCTATCGGGAAATTTTCTAGTAAGACCCACGATACTAAATCACTCCTTGAATCCCAGAGCATTGAAAGACATCAATAAGTCTCATAGACCAGTTTTCTGGCGAGCGAATAAAAAAGGCTGGATGACGCAAAATTTTTTTGAAGGCTGGTTTAAAAATTGTTTTATTTTAGAAGTAGAAAAGTTTTTGGAGAAAAAAAATTTCAACTTTAAAGTTTTATTGCTCACTGATAATGCACACAGTCACAGTAGAGAGTTGAATCATCATAAGGTAAAAATAATGTTTTTCCTTCAAATTGTGCGTCATTGATCCAATCATTCGATCACAAACTTTCAATGAGGAGGAACTAATTGAACTAATAAATATCTCTACTTTTAATTATACCGATGATTTCGAAAGCATTTGTAATACTATAACGGTTTCTCATTTCAATTGGAATAGCTTTAGCTAAACAGTTAGAAAATTTTTTCGTTGAAAAAGATCCTTAAGCAGTACGTAGCGGAAAATTTAAAAGAGAATTGAAAAGTTCTTTAGCTCCCTATAGAGAGATATACTGAAAGAATCGAAATAAGCAGGCAATACTTGCCTCTACGTCAGATAACTTTTGTAATGATGGAGAAATAACTAGTGAAGAGGAGTTTCCACCAAGCTTGAGAAAGAAAATTAAAAGAGCAGTAAATTTTTAATGAGAGTGATGATGAAAATTAATTTCGTGGTCTTAATAGGCTTTTTCTATTTGCTTTATAATAATTTATTATTTTTTGAATATATTTTTGCTT
>KK502611.1:280630-301681 GCA_000688735.1 Glossina austeni
AGAAATGATCTCATTGCTTAAAAAAAAGAAATAAAAAAGCAAACAAAGCGAAAAAAAAGCGCAAAATATTCACTATTTCAACGGTCAACAGACCATTAAACAATAAACCAATACATTGATTAAAGTAACTGCAAGTGTAAATATGTTTTTACGCTGATTTAATGGGACGTCTGTCAATCGACATTACTGAGCATCATTGCCGCCAATACGTTAAGAAAAATGTTCTAAATGAAATTCATTAACAAACAACAAAGCGACCTGAGGCCATTTCCTAATAATAGATCCATAAGATCCGGTAGCCTATTTTGTTCTTGTTGTTGTAGTCATTATCTTAGAACAATTATGTATTAATTTTGTTAATTCATTTGCAATGTCCGTACATATGCATACACATGGTCAGTATATGAAAACAAGTGAAATCGCTATAGTGAGACGCGACCAACTAGTAAAACCCCTATACCACTTCGTTTAATACAGTTATTAACCTAACGACAGGAATGGGAAATGATCGAACAAGTGATCCGATCCGAACTGTTTTCAATAGGCTTCGTCCTTGCGTCAGAGCACGTTAGCGTACAAAATTACAGTAAAATATTTCGAAAATGGAGACTTGCAGGCTGGGTGGAAAAGTTTAGATCGATGGAAAAAGTGATTCTGATTCGATCGGTAAAATGAAAAGTAGGTCTATCCCAAGTCCTTCTGTAAAGTTACCTACACACTTGTACCACAAGTACAAAATTATTTCATTCAAAGCATTGCCCATCGAGCAAATGGTGTGCTCGACGCTCGAGACAAATCAATTATCGAACCATTTTCACACATTTTCGTACGAAATGAAGTTTCTTACGTGTCAAGTACGAGTCCTTTAGATACTAACAAGTGATACCCGGAACGATTAAAGTCCGATGAGTAAGCCGCATGGACGACTCCTACCAAAGTATCATTTTGCTCAACAAATGCTTATTCCTTCGACACAAGCAAGTATTGATCGAAAGGACTTGAGTTTGGTGGATCTTTTCTACATTCTCCCCATCTCAGTGAGAGATTGACTTTATTGATTAATAATAAAGATCATTGCATAACAAATAAATACGATTGGAAAAGTCAGCGGGTAATTCTAATCTGTATTGTGCTCCGCTTGCATCACTTTTTGTTGGAATTTGCTAAGATTGCGAGAAGAATCGATATAAGAATAATCGGCAAAGGGATATAAAAAATTCGAAAATTTTCTTTGACCGAATTTGGCCGAGGATTCGCTTTACCGTTTGATCGATTCCTTTAGGGAAAATTGCATGAAAACATTTAAAAGCAGCGATTATTCAAAATTCGATCAACTACGCTGCTTGTACTTTTTTTTTTTTGTAATTAAAAATTGCAAGTTTAATTAACCTTTTATTTTCATGATGATCTACATTTTAATTTGTTTGAATGTGATCATCATTACAGTATATATATATTTGTTTTGAATTTAATTAATTTTTTTTTTTTTTTTTTTGATTAATATTAGAATCAATTCTGTACATTTTTATACAAAACTTTGGTGAATTTCATTTTATATTAACACATAGATTTATTTTAAATTATTGATTGGCAAAGAAAATGCATTCTTTTGTTTATACGTTTTTCCTTTTTTCTTTTTTTCGTTTTTTTTTTTTTTTGTTGCTTTTGCTTTTCAATTCGCGAATTGCTTTGCGTAAAAATTCGATTGAAAAGAAACGATTAATGTTTACTTTTGTTTTCAATTGCAAGTATTCCTGCAACGTATATAGGCGCCCTAAATCTCGATGCGATGAATCATTCGAAATTAACAGACAGATGTGCGATTCCTACGTAAATGTTCGAAACACTTTTTCAATTCGATTGACATAAATGAATAATTGCCAATGCAAATACATTTAACCGTTTCTTGCCGCTCTTTTTGATATTTATTTAATTAAAAATTGAAATTATTTCTTTTTTTTTTTTCGTTTGTCGATTTGCTCAATAACAGAAGAAGAAGAAAATGTGAAATTAATTGAGTTTTCAATAAAAAAATATGTAGTAGCGATAATAGGCGAGCAACGAACACAATTTGCATCTCTATGTTATGATAGCGCGTAATTAGACCTTTGTGTCCAAAAAGTAAGACCAAATTAATTTGTTCTTTTTTTTCGAATCTCCTGCGGCCTCTTTTTATTCACAGCTTCAAGCAACAGTTTGTTAATAGTCTGCTCCGCCTGAAGGAATTCATAGCGCCTAACCGCAACAATAATCGAAGGAAACTATGAACTTCACTTTGATTTTTGAGCGACTTTGGTGCGGTTTTTTCTGTCTTGGTTCATATTTTGCACGATACTCACGGGTCGTATGTGTAGATCCGAACTTCACCTCATTTCATTTCGCAAACTAAATATAATGCAACTTCTAGGTCAACAAAATCACGCATTGGAAAAATCGGGAAGAAATACTTTATGTGTCGTGTAAAAGTAAGCGCAGCTGAAACACTAATGACGTTTGTGATGTGAAATTTAACACACAGTAATGCCTGTCTATCACAGTGTTGCCCGTTTAGAAAAAAAATATTTTTGATATTCGATATACTCGCGCAGTTTAACTTGACTATTGGCCTTTCTTTTTGAGCGCAGTAATACCGCAAGCTTGGAAAAAGTTTATGCAAAATGTGGAGTAAAGGCATTCGTAACGGCCACAATTTAATACTTCTTTCCTTCAAAGGTGCTACAAAATCGAATTTGACAAGAGTTTATCTGAATTTCAAAAGTTAAGCAGAAGAAGTTTCTTACAAAAACGAAGGTTAGTGACATTTGAGAATAAAGCTCAGGCTAAGATTGATACACATTTTCTATATTCCTTTCAATTGTTGGTTGAGATTACTTGCGAAGCGCATTCTACTTTTTTTTGAATAGGGCCAAGGGATGTCCCTTACTCGTGTCACACAGTGACGGCCAGAAAGACGTGAAGAAAAGGAAAGAGCTGAAAAGGTGGTGCTGGTCGCCTTATATGTGTCCAATCTGTAAATGTTATGCCTTTTCTGTAGTGAGCACTCTTCACATAGCTACGACCAAACTCACCTCTACCCCACTGAGACTTGCACCCGCGAATACTGACTCAGTAGACGCGATTCTTACCTATTCTACCAGTTCATCTACACTTGCTTAACATAGCGATGATATTTTTAGTAATAAAGAGATTGTATTTGCATCAGAGAAAAGTGAATTATTTTTGGGAAAAGCATGTGATTCACTTTCGAACAAATCCATAAAGTTTCTGCTACTACAGCATACCAAATTGCGTCAATCATTTGCTACTGTTTATGATCCACCTTTTCAACAACAACTTATATTTCTTTAACTATATAACTATATATATATAGGATCGGCGTTGAAGGTTGCGAAGAGTATCGAATAGATTTATTATAATATATATATAACAGATGTATTCTTTGGTTTTGCTATATATGTATTCATTCTTGTATTCAATTTTCTTCGCCTTCTATGCTATGTATTCTTCTTCCCTTCTAGCGACGTCCTCAAAATGGAAATATCGATCTTCGAAAAAGCAGGCCAGCATATGCTTAAATTTAATGAAATATTTTGAAATTCGCCCAATGCATTCTAATAAAGCCTCCGTTCCATTAGTAGCGCTTAGAACGTGCGATTTACTGTTCCCCTCTCCCTAAATTATTAGCCGACTTAAAATTACAAGAATTATAAACTGAATTTTATAGGTTAAGGGCCGGCATATGGTACTCGATGTTCAGTAAACTCGTTAGCGGTGGATTGTGGACACGCTGTGACGAGTAGAGAGTTTATTGCTGTCGATAAAAAATGCATTTTTCTCACTATCGAAAGAAAATTCCTACGATTGTAAACTGTCTGTACTATAACGTATTTAAATTAAGGTCGAGTTTATTCGATATGGGGGACTATAACCCGGCCTCAGATCTCGAAAAAAGCGTAGATCGTAACTTAACTGTTCGAATATAAATCAAATTGTGTGTAATAAACTCATATTTTAAGTAAAGTTGCGGTTCAAAGCAATCTCTAGTCTTGTAAAACTGATTTATTAGATTAGAAAGCCTTATCTCTGAATATTGTAAGGACCACAAATCTCATCTCATTTGGTTACTATACATAGACTAAGTATAGTTAGCTTAGGATTTGGGTTAAGGTTAGAACTAAGTATGGTTAGGTTATCTTAAATATTTTAGCGACAGCGCAACCTTGGCTGAAAGACACAGGCTTACTGCTTGACTGACTACACATACAGGGAAATTCGTATTCGAAGTTAACCTCGAATAAGAAGCGGCTGTGCTCATCTGAAATCGAAAAGAGTTCGAAAGAAGCGCGAGGAAGAGAACTTCCTTGAACATATCTTTTGCGTGAGCAAATCTTTAAACGATCACATGTTAAATTTTATAACACTCGGTATGCCAGTGCTTATCAAAAATTTCGGAGATGAAGTTGTATGGATTGGGCCATGAAAAGCTTCTGCGGCCACCAGGGTCCGGCCTATAGTTCTCGATATAGAGTAAACTCGATTGTAATTTCAATATTTTATCAGACAGAAAATTTAAGGATCGAAAGATTTTTCATTCGATGGTAAGACAAATGCATGATTGATGGCTATAAACTGCTTGCTCGTTACCGGGTCCAGAGAAAGTCTGCGATTATCGTCGGCTTGGAAAAGCCGAAAAGCCGGCCGTCTGGTAAGCGTTTCTCGTCGAAAAAAGGAATTGGAATCCGAATCATTTCGAAAATTTTGAACAGTTTGACAAGTCGTATGATTTGTAGGGCGTAAAAAAATTGGAAAATCATTGTGCGCACAAACGCCACCATAACTGCCAAGTGTTCTTAATTGTCTGCTCCTTGGTACTAAGAGCTTAGGTTATTATCAAATGTAAAGAAGTAAAGCGTGCCAGTTTTGAATGTGTAAAAAGAAAGCGTGCCAGTTTTGAATGTACAGAAGTAAAGCGTGCCAGTTGCAGTTCGTATAAAAATAAAGCGTGCCAGTTGCAGTTCGTATAAAAATAAAGCGTGCCAGTTGCAGTTCGTATAAAAATAAAGTGTGCTTGGCTTGACGACTGCAGTTAGCCGTCAAACATGCTGCAATAAGCTGTTGTGTGTTCGTTGTCTTTTTTCAATGTTTCGATTTCAAACTTCGCTAAGACAGCTACGTTTGCCCTTTCAGGTCCTTACACTGGCATTTTAAATTTATTTCATTTACTCTTATTCCATGTTTGAGTAAAAAAAACCTAAAGTACTTCCAATTGCCGGTAGCTTTATTTTCATTTACAGCAAATGTTATGAATTAAGATAACATTAAGCTGAAGAAATCAAATGCAAGAGAACGATTTTTAGAGAGCACCAGCATTGAGAGCTGACTTAAATGGCATTCTGTGTGTTTGAAGTGCCGGTATGTTTTATTTTTTTTTTTGTTTCTCTTTTCGCAATAGTTGCTCAAGTTCTTATTTATTAATTGCATTATTTGAATGTTTATAGGTGAAATGTTGACCTCCATAATATATTTGTTAGGCATGCGTAAAATTTTCAGGTGAATTATAAGAAAAAGTTCATGAAATAATTTTTAAAATATTTTCTCTTATTATGTTAAATGCTTATGTAAATCCGCTTAATAAAAAAATGTGTTTTTCAAAGCTTCAAATAACATCAGATGATGATGTCACGTGCCTTTACATTTTTTATTATCAATATAAACTTTTATTTAGCAAATACGATGATAAAGCCGCAGTTGTTATACAGTAAATGTGATGATTTGTTAAGAAAAAATTATAGAAAAATTATAGAAGCATAGCATCAATTGGTTTTTAATTTAAGAAACGTTGCTGGACACAGAAGTCTATAGCTGTTATATATAATTTTCATCTTTTTTTCAATAAAATAAATAACGAACTTTTTTGCAGAACCGTGTCTTTCACTCATAATTGTAAGCCGGAGAAGTTCGGACTTAGGGAGGGTTTGCAGAATCATCCGGGGCATAACATCGGCCTGTCCGGTAAGAATTCTTCAAGCGTCCGTCTGTCCTCATAAGGCTTTCTGCACGTGTATCTCTTGGGTGTAACCGTCTGCGGTGTGTTTGGTTGATAAAATGTGACACTGACACCTGCATTTATTCATTGCGACTGCCATTCGACTGTTTAACCCTCTTGACTTAATTATAGAATGTCGTTACACAAAAAGGGGCAATGTTTATATATATACAAATCGTTGCACTAAAAGCGTCGCACACTCAATATGGGGTCCACATAGTATTATGAAGAATGCAACGACTTTTAAACTTTGTTACACAAAAGTGAAATAAATTTTTGAGAATACTTACCTAGACACATCGTTACACGTAATGATGGCGCCCAATGTGGGGCCCATCTCTTCAGAAGGTTTCCCATTTAACATCAGACCCCTCAAAGTATTGAGATGTCGCTCTACAAAGGTTTCAACGCTGGTTGTTATTGTTTGCGAAGATGTATGTTTATCTTCGTATCGAGAATTTTTGGATCTTTGGAAAATGTCTATGTGAGCTTGCAACCAAGATCATGTGATAAAGCTCTATTAAATTTTTTTTTTTTTTTGAGGTTATGTTAAATCATTGGTTTACTGCAGTAAATCAGAAACTCTCAATAATCTTACTTTCCAGGACTATTCGTGTTACTGGTGATATAAGAGCAGTTTTTCGTGGAAAAGTGGCTAAAAAGTGTTGTTCCAGAAGTGAATTTTTACAGAAGCGGTCATTTACACGAAATCATTTTCAAATGGCAGGAACCAATGTCTAAGATGAAAGAAAATTGATCGTGATACCGTTTAGTTTTTATTGCAAAGGAAAAAAAAATTTATTTCATGACCCTATGTATGCATGGGCTCACCTTATTTTTATTTGCTAGTTTTGAAATTGTGTCGTGACATATATCGTTGTTTCTTGCACCATTTCAATTTGTCTAAGTTTACTATACGGGTTGGATGACTTGCCTTCCCGTTGTCTCCTTTTTTCAATCATTCTTAATACACAAGTTAATAATCCACCCTTGTTGGCTTAATCCGGTTAATCTTAACAATCAAAAAAAAAAAAAAAAATTAATAATAGTTTCAGTTAAGTGTTAAGTTTACTTTACCCAATTGTGCCTTCAACCCAAAAGATATGCGCGATGCCATCTTTTTTGCCGAATACAGTAGGCAGCTCAAGATCATTTTGATACGCTCGATTTGCAATGGCGGCTGACTAGGAAGTCGCCATTTGGTCGATCTTATCTTATGGTTAGCAGATTGTGGCAAATCAACCCCCTTGGCGTCGTGCTCATCTCAAATCTATGAAATATCAACAAATCTTTTTCTCCCTTGCTCGTCAAACAGCATCTTGCATCCAATTGATTTGCAAGCTCCTTTTTAAAAGCTTAAATGTGCTAACAACAACTATGCAGAAAAATTGCGGCTTAGTTCAAATTTTTTTCGCTTGGCACACTGTACAAATCCTTGCCATTCTACTTGGCTTGAATCAGGGAAATTCATAAAAATATGCTGCGTAACATTTTTCGATTATCTTTGAATTTGTGTTCGCTCGCCCGCATTGTAACAAACAAATAAAAATTTTGTTGATGAACTCAATTCATTGATAGCAGGCCATTGTCAGGAATTTGATATGTTTGCAATTGATGCATGCCACACTCTTTTTGAATGTGGCAACAACTAATAAAAAAAACAAATTGAAAGGAATCCTCTACACGAACAAATGTAGTAAAATAATGGTTATTGAGAACCATTTCTGGCGATCTGACCCTCTTAATGAGTGTCTATGTTTTTCTTATATTTTTTTTATTTTGTACAAGGGAGTATCATCATTATACACGTTACCCTTCCTTTTGATTTCATTTGTAGGCGAAGTAAGAAGGAAGGGATAAAATGAAGTAAAGAGACACTAGCAAGAAAACTTTATACGGCTGTGGTCGAGTCTTCCAGAACTGTCATCTTTCTCTTAGAATAAAAATTTATAAGAAATTTCTGAGTAACGAGCAAGTTCATGTTGCACTTGTAGGTGCCCTTCGGGGAGTTTCGTGGCGGCTGTGGTTGCCCCCAAAATCGCGGGAACGTTAAATATTTGAGGTGTTAGATAGGCTTCGCCTCCGTCAGAGGGAAGGGCATGCCATATACATGCCCTTGATCTGGAACTGCTTGGGAACATCCCTGCTCCCAGCGGGGCGTGAGTGACGCTTTCTCACGCCGTGTGCCATCGGCCACCGTAGGGTTACGCGTCCACGGCAGGAACCTACGTAAACCCTATGTCACATCTGCACTTGTGGGTGCGTTCTTTAAACAGTTTGGGTAATTTTCAATACCAATCTGCAGGCAAGTGCTTAAAATGTTTTTGCCAAATTCGAAGCCCACATCTTCATTTTTGTGACTAGGAGCATGTTTTCAGACGGACAGACATACAGGCAGAGTCTGCAGAGTGGATGGACAGACAAACGGCCAGACAAGCGGACGCGCAGATAGACAGACAAACGAACGGACATACAGACGGACAGACATGCAAATTAATTTTTTCACAGATTGATATTGATTAAGAATATGTACACTCTGAAGCTTGCTTCTGGTCGCCGCGAAGGTTTTCAGCAAATGAATATGTCTAACCCGCGTTCTCCGGCACTCAAAGCAATGAACACTGCGGCCTAACTATGGTATTTAAATAGGCAAAGATTCTTGTTAGTGCAAAATACGAAAGAGAAAGAGGGATATTTTCTTGTTCTGCTGCTGCTAAAAATCCAAGCCTCTACAAAGAATAAAAAATAAAAGAATATTTAAATTTCCTTAAGATCTCATCTCATACGACGTATAAAGATTGATAGGGAAGGAGAAGCAATTTTCTCGATTATGGAGCTTTTTCTTCTTACAATGATTAAAATGAAAAGTTGGTCAACAAGTATCAACTACCCGAACAATTAAAACCAAGTTGTGATAGTCACTTAAACGATAAAGTTTTTCATAAACAACTGGCATAAATCCGACTTTGATCTTTTGTTAAAAACATTCAATGATTGCTATCAATTTTTGTGGGGGAAAAAAAGAGAAACTAATAGATAATAAAGTCCACACCTTTTACACCTTGGCATTATATATCTGTTCTTTTATAATGTTTAGATTATAATCAAAAGTTTTGGAATTTCTTACCGCAGATTGTTTTCGATTAAATTTTCAGCGGAAACAAGCCACTATTTTCCATGTCAGACAAATGTTTCTCTTTCCTGTTTAGCGTACAACTGATTTTTAAGCAAATTTTTTCTCTATCAGAGTCAACTCCATCGGTATTAGATAACTCCAGAAGTGTAATAGTAAAACATTTGATGATAGTAAGTTTCAAGTGTTTACATTTTTTTTTTTTACTCTTCTCCCTGCTTTTTTTTTTTTTTTTGCTTTTGTTTTTTTTTGTTTTTTTCACTTATGAGTGGCTGCGTTGCTCTTTTTCATGTTGGATTTTCATTCATTCATTATAGTATTAGTTAAGACGGAGAATATAGATTTCAAGTTCATCACTGCTACTAGAGTAGAGTAACAACCACTAAGCACTGACTAAAATTCCAGTTGAATTTTTTTTTTTTTTTTTTTTAATATTTATCTCTTTCTGTGCTTTGGCTTAAATACTGCGCACTCACTGCAATTCAGGCTGAGTACGTTAAAGTTTAAAACACAGCAGTCAGTATCGAAACGGCTTTCAGCCAGAACGGATTGGAAATATTTTGGAAACGCTTAATAAATAAACGACCGTATAATAGTTATAGTTAGGAAAGAAAGCAAAAAAAAAAAAAAAAAAAAACCTATATTAATAAAGAAATGTAAAGAAAAGCAACAACATTTGTATATATATACATATATACATACATATATATATATACATAATATAATATAATTCAACTAATTCTAGGAAAGAAAAAATTCATAGTGTGTGTGTATAACATAAGCATTATTATCTAACTGCCCTAGAAAGGCAGTTACTTTTATTTTAAGAAAAAAAAAAAAAAAAGAGGAAAAAAGTGCTTTCCAAATAAAAGCCAATCAGTAAAAATAAAAAGAAAATTAAGTAAAACCGGTTAGAATTCTTTTGCAGAGCTTGCACTTGCGGTGTTAAGTGTTAACTGGAATCCGTGACCGAATTAACTATTTTAAACTCTTTATACGTACATGAGGTACATTGTTAATAACTTTTTTTTACTATATTTTGTAACACAGTTTTTTTTCTTTTTTTTTTTGGAAATTGTTGTGATTTAATTGGCTGTCAGACAATTTAGACAATTGATATTCAGTGTGATTAAAATGATTTGAAGAATTGAAAGAAATTCTTTTTTTTTCGTCATTTTTATGATACGTGAAATATCCGGGCAGTTTGTTGTTGATATATTCAATATTTTCTTTGTAAGAAGAAGAAAAAAAAAAAAACTTTTATATTTTTAACCTAATTTTCATGTTGCCGGTATTGCATGAGAAAAATCAATTTTTGTCGACTATTATTGACCCTCCGGAAAGAGGAATATGCCGAATGTAGGCGTACACATACAATACTATTCAAATCGTTCGTGTGAAAAATTAGTTCAAGAATTGAATTCGTGTTCGATGAGTAAAGGCGTAAATAACCGACAACCGACATGGATAACCATCCTGATAAAAAGCATAGCGATGACATACCCTCTGATATGGGGGGCAATCGTGGAGGGGGTGTAGGAGACCGGTCAGTGCCGAAACCAGCAGTGCGCAAACGTCGTTTAAGGCAAACAGCTGTTGAACCAAACGACACCTCGCCTGATGTTAGTCCAACTATGGATACTGATGAGACAAATGCAGCAGAGGAGACGGCATCAACAGTCACTCGCACTGTTATAAAAACAATTAAGAAAACTACTAAGGAAGTTGTGCGCAGTACTTCCAGTTCAACGGAATATTTGTTAGATAGTGGTGCGCCGCCATGGAATCGCACACCTACTTCTACCTCACCGCATCGTTTACGCGATAAAGTTGCCATGTATGAAAAAGCCTGCTCTCCAGGTGGCGGTGGTATGAAACGCCGTACTGAGCACATTCCCGATGAGCGCACAAGTCGAAGCCACACTCCGCAACGTATGTTTGATTTTACAGACCTTGAGTCGCAACATAAAGATGAAAATCCTTTTGAAATGGACGTTTACGATATAGAGAAACGTTTGAGAGAAGAAAGACAACGTGGCTTGGCCGAGGCTGAGGGTGCCAAGTTGGCTTTTCAGCAAGTTCAACTCAAAGCTACGCCCCAGCCTAAACCACGCAAAGTCGAAATTCACGAAGAACACACGCCCAGCCCTTTTAACGTAACTCTAAAGACAACGAGTAAAATTTCTCCAGGTGCTGTAAGTGGACGCATAGAACTCGATGAACAATCTAATAGTCCATTTAATGTCACTTTGCGCACAACTCAAAGATATCGCAGAGCTCCGCCACACTTAGAGGAAATCTCTAGTAGCCCCTTCAATGTTACTTTACGTACAACTAATAGACATTCTTCCCTTAGTCCAACCAGCCCTAATAGAATCGATCCAAAACTGTCTACAGCAAGATTCTTAGAAGGTGAAAAAACTGTAAGAGAAATTCATGCTGCTGATGGTGTTAAGACTATTGTGACTTCTTCAATGACTACCGATGGACGTTCACATGTAGAAAAAATATTCCGTCATGGTGAAGGTTATTTATCGCCACGCAGTTCGCCCCATAGAGAATTTCATCGCGGTGTGACCCCGCAGCGTGTTCTAGATGCAACTGCTGTAAATCCTAGAATTCTTATCAAATTAGACGAAACGGATGAGCAAATGAAAGACCACAAAGAATCCATTGATATGACTGATTATATACAACCGGCTGATATTGGCAGCGTTGCCCCGGAAACATCAACTGGTAACATTGACATTACTGTAGGTAGCAAACAATCCTACAACAACAATAATTTAATGTTTGTGGAAACCAAACACCCAGTAATGCCATGGCAAACAGAAACCTATACTACTACCACCACTGAGAAGACCACCACCCAAATTAAAAAAACCTTAAATAGAACGCAGAATGAAAACTCTATACCCGAAGACAATGTTAGTTATACGAAAACTGCTGCATCGCAAAGTACTAAATCGCCGGTAAATCAAAAGTTGGAAACAAACGAGCCCGATGTGCTAGCCAAAGAGGACATTATAGTGAAAAAACATTACAAACGTGTCGGTTACGATTGCTGTGCTCTTCACAAAGACACTACTGGTGGCGGTGGTCCGGTGAAAACAAAAAAGCTTTCGTCCGCCACTAGTGAAATTACAGATGATTCAGATACCGAAGGTACAGCACCAAGTAGCATAGTTATTGTGCCGGTCCAAGCGTCAGCGTTAAATGCAAGTGTGAGTGCAAGTGCAAGTGCAAGTGCAAGTGCAAGTGCAAGCACAAGTGCAAGCCCAACGAAAATAACTGGACTTAAGCTGGTTAGTGAATTAGTTACCAGCCCAAGTACAAGCGGTACTTTAAGCAAAGGTCTGTCACCGTCTCAGACTCAGCAAGCACAAAGTATCAACAACGACTACCAAGAATTCCAATCCACAATGGCAGCGATTCAATTCAATCGCAGTAACTCGCAATACGACAGTCACATTAAGGAGAAACGAGGTAAAGACAACACGACAATAATCTCCTTTCAAATTTATTTATAAATTTTGTTAAACTCAAATGTGCAAAAACGAAACTAATGACATCATCACCTTTAAAATACATTAATATATGTTTGCTTATATGATTTAAATTCAATTCATTTCAATTGCTAAAATTTATTAAGTGCCTGACGTTTTTTCTTTTTTTTTGCCGTTTTTTTGAATCATTGTTAATTTAATTGATGCCGGTGCGAGATAACCGAACAAATATTTACTTTCCTCACATTTATTTACAGTCTGAGGCAAGTATCGACTACATAGTACCGGGAGCGCTATAGTCATGACAGACCGTGTAGTGTTGTTTTTGTTGTTTTTTTCACTCAAATTAATTATTAGTAAAACTAATGTTTTACTAAGAGTTCGCTTAAAGGTGCTTACTAAGCCGACCGTCTAAGATGATTTCATAAGAGGTTTAAGGTTACATTGTAGTTTTTGTTGTTGTACCTTAGCTATAAAACATTTTATGGCAATGTACATATATATGTATGTATGTATGTATGCATGTGTAAAGTTATGACCTAATGTTTATTACAAGTTTAAGAACGCAATATATTCTAACGGCTTGGTAATGACATCACAAATTACAGGGTCAAAGCTAGTAAGGTTAGCGGGTAACTAGCTAACTAACTAACTAACTAACTGCTCATGTGCGACTGTTGCTTGTAATAAATATATGTATATATGTATATATTTTTTTTTTTTTATATATACTTTCAATAAATTTACCCTGCATTGATTTATTCATTTTTTTTATTTTTTTTTTTATCCATTTCTTTCTGCACTCACACTTAAGTATACCGGTTTTGAGTGGTTTTATTAATCGATTATTTATTTAAAATGTCAATTTATTTAAAATGAAAAATTACTTTTAAATTGTGCAAAGGCATTATATACCACTGTACGTTTGAAAATGTATATCTATATCTATACATATATAGCAATTATGAACTCATCCTCAAAAGCCTTAAGCATATTGTGTCCTTTGCTCTTTTGTAAAACAATTTAACATCACAAGACGCTTCGTTATATTATTATTATTATTATTATTATTATTATTATTATTATTATTATTATTATTATTATGATTCAAATAAATGCAATAAGACTTTTGGCTGAAGCAATTTACGCAAACTTCATAAATTCCTTGGAAAAAGTTTACAACAACTTTACAGACGTAATTAAGCACGCGTCACTCATTGAAATAAGTGCTTATGTCCTTATGCTTAGAACCGCAAATTACTGCAACGATTAAATATCAGTAAAAGTCAAAAGTTACTTAAAAATTTAATACAACAGAATGTCTTGCTTATGTGGATCCGCAATGAGTAGAGTGTCAGTTTGATTCGACCCTCAAAATATATATCAGGGAACTGTAATTAAATTTTTTCAAAGCGACGATATTTTGTGGGCTCACTTACTCTTAGAAAGAGAGGAAAGTCTCTTAAGTGTCAAATCAATCATTTATTTTTTATTTCTTCTTAAGAAACATATATTCCGGATTATTAGTGTAAACTGCATTGACGATGAAAAAAAGATGAGGAAAGAGTTAATTTGAGGGTTGGTACCATATTCGCGAACCATTGCCACCAATAGCTTTCGCAAAAGTTGATACAGCTTAGACCATGAGCGTCAGCAATACCGAAATAAACGACTGGGCGTTTCAGTACGAAGTACTTCCAACTTTGGCAATTTCCATAAGCTATTGAAGAGAATGCACCTACTGGCGCGCTAGCTAACGGGGCAGTCGTATTTCGTAGAGGGTTTTCTCGCAAATTCAATGTCCGATTTTATCTCTATCAGATTGTATCTCCGCGTTCGCAAAAATGAAGATATCATCTACAAATTTGCAAAAGAAATTTCGAAAGGTGCCAAACTTTCCAAGGAACACGCCTACAACGTGCACACGTCTATATAAGAAAAACTGAGAACATCTTTGTTTTCCATATTTATTGCTTACTACTCATAAAGGACACAAACACATACACCATATAAATTTCCACCCCTATTTTAAAAAAAACAGCCGTGCCCACCCAATATTATAGAGTAAGAAAATATAGTTCCTTTCCACCTTTTTAAGAACAAAAAATTGGGCAAGAACGAAATTTAATTTTTTTTTTTGATTTTTGATTCTTTTTGTAAGAAAGCAGGCAATCAGCCTAAAGTCGCGTAAAGTCGACTTAATAGCTTTCTTAGATCGACTTGAGGGCCGTAAGAAATAAAAATTTGAAATCACATTTAAAGCCTTAGGTTTCGATTTATGCTGAAAAATGCGGAGAATTGAATGTAAGCCATTACTTAGCCGATTTTGGAACTCAAAGAAAAACGAGTAAAAGCATTATAGTCGGGCAAGACCTACTCTTGACAGTCTCGAAAATTGTAAATTTCTTCTAATTTCAAAATAAGGCATGACGTGGAGAGTGGTAATGAAAAGGCCGATTTTGCCCTTGAGTCATGTCAGTTTACTAAATTTCGCCAAAAGCTCCGACTTGTTTCTTTGAAAACGAACGGACAGACAAACTTAAATGATTTTTAGTCCATCATTAAATCACTTTGAAGCTTAAGGCAAAACCGCAAACACTAAATAAATCGTTTGCTGCAAGTGATCTAAGGTATAAAAGTTCGAGATAATTTTTATTCTTTCAGATAAAGTTTCAAAGCCTCGCGTTTCCACAAGCTTCTATCGTTTGGTGTCTGTGATAAGCGTTACGATCGTTAGAAAAAATAATATATTTTTTTTTAATAGATATAAAAACTCTATATAAAAATCTTTTCAAATAGTCCGCCAAATCCGCTTTGGCTTTAAGCAAATTTACGCACTTTTTCTGAATGGAAGGCATTTAAAATTCATTCTACTCCAACCATTCCTTTTGTTCTACAAACAAAAAAAGATTAAAAAAAGAAAGTAAAACTATTAAAAAGTATTTTTCAGAAGTTTTTAAAATATTTTTGTAAAATTTCTCAACAAAAGTTTCCAACATTTAAAGAAAGTCCTGCAAAGCCTTCTTGTGTTCTTTCCTCTTCCCCTATTTTGCCTAAACATAAGGAACTTCTTTCAAAGTTTTTGTTAAATAAAAGAAAACACACTAAGGAAGTTATTATTATCTAAATACTAGATTTTGATAGCAAATTTTTTTTTTGTAAATACGAGCCATCCCTCAGGGGATGCTTTCTGCGCGTTAGGAGAAAACGTCGGCAGATAGAGGGCGTTACGGTTAGAAGGAAGCGTGGACAGAGAGAAAGAAAGTGGCCGCAGTCTGGTCCACCAACAAGCTTCCACTCCGTGTGGTTAGAAGTGCGCCCTAGCACACCGACTTGATAGTCTATAAGGTACACCAACCTTAAATCGGTGCAGGAAAATTTCAAAATATTTCCTAAACTGTAAGCTTACTGACGATTTGATCTGATCGCTTGAATATTTGTCTTTTGGATTGTTTTTCAAAAATATTCTTGTACAACGGATTAGGCCAATATCTCTACATTATAATTTTCGGTTCCTTGTAGACGGCTTGATTGTATGCGGCTTGATTGAGCCCTCGCGCTTTTTCAAGTTTTCAAGTTTCAGACGATCTCAGTGAACATCTTTAGGTCGTTTTGAACCAATATTTGCTATAAATTATAAGGCTTCATGGGCTGGCCACACCCATTCTTGGATGCGATCTGCGCCCATTTATTGCTGGGGACTTCTCCAATTTTTGTGGCCAATTTCAGCTTTCTAGAGTAATTTTTCATCTCGTATCTCAGAAGCCGATGACAAACTTAGGGAAGGCTAATAAAAAAGAGCGAAATGATCAAGAACATATATACATATATATATTATATTTTATTAGATGCTTGTTACTGGATTTTATTAAGCAAATGGAAGGATAAATTTATCATATCCTCAGACTTTGATGAAAGTTATAAGAAACACAGTCAAACCACATCCGTTAATATAAGTCATAGACACGTATGCCTGTCATTCTCAATTGTTGATCATCTTTGGACGGCGTAGGAGTAACTAAGAGAGAGAGAGAGAGAGAGTGACAACCAAATATCTATTGCGTGTGTACGTGCGTTCGCATATAAGAACGTCTGTTTATGTATCTATTTGCATGTACATAAAACTTTTATGAGATGCTTTTAAGACAATATAAAAAAACACATAAACAATATGTGAATGTGTCTGTGGCAAAAGGAAAGTACGGACTACAACTAATGACTTCATACTCCTATGAATATTTTATTTATATGAAGTGTTTTTAAATGCATACAAAAATGTGTTGCATTTACAAACGCAATTTTCATTCGCTTGCACGCAGCAAACTAACGATCGCTTATGTCTTCTGATGGTACCTGAGAAATGGCAAAAGTCTTCTTAGATCTATTGTTTTAGTGGGATTATGTACAGCAATGGGAGGAGTACAATGGGAGATTTTGAACGGTAAAGCACGTTTCTCTAGTCTTTTATAGATAGGCTAAGCCTAACCATGTATATCAGTTTCGCTATACGGTTTGCAAAAACTGTTTGTAACGTATTGTTACAAGTTTCCCCTAATCTCGTTACGGTCCGTAGCACTAGATCGCAAATATTATTTTCAAGAGAAATGCACTTCAGAATTCTTTTACCTCCAAGTTTCCTTATTTACAACCTATTCTTTAAGGCTAGGATTACTTACATTTTACTTTGGCAATACTCTCGACTTCTCAACTTTAGTAGTCTTTTGCGACCCAAATGTTCTCGTGCGACTAACTCTGCCTTCCGCAAACAGTCTACTTATATACATGTTTACAAGCATGTCACTATTAGCTAACTTCATGACTTCATTTTTAATCCGTTAACCTGCTTTTCCGCTAATCTTTTTCTTCACCCGACAATTGCTTGACGCGCCGCGAATGCTCATCTAGGGAATATGTTACTTGGGAAAAATCAATTAGTTAGCATTAACTGGATTTGTAATTTTCCTAAGAGTATTTTTTAACTGCCTCGCGCTAACTTGAAAGCTAACTTGACCTCAAGGGAATTGAATGCAAATGCTAATCTTTTGTATGTACTTTCGAAGGCTTGTACCTACAAGTCAGATTTGTAATGGAGATAATCCTCCTACGATTTCCAGGCCTCTTACAATTTGCTTAAATCTTTCCAAAATTTGGCAATAAATTTTAACTCATTGAAATCGGTCGGTCATGTACTGAAAGTAAAGCCCGATGTAAAGAAGAGGAAAAAAATCATACATCGTAACCAAATCTTTCACACCCGTCACCCTTATTTTAAAAAAGACCAAAAACAGGAGAAGTACTAAATTTTGATATTCTATAGTATTGGGTGGACGCGGCTAATTTTTCCTGTTTTCAAACTAAGAGCGGAAACTTGTGCTTGATAAGTAACAAGCGAAAGACACGGAAAGCAAAGGTGTTCTCAGTTCTGGTTGTATAGGTGTGTGGGCGTTCTAGGCGTGTTCTTTGTCCGCCTTGGATCGTTTTTAAATTCTTTTCAAAATTTGTAGGCGATATCTTCATTTGTCCGAACGGGAGAATGTTGGCCAAAGATAAACGGACAGACATGCTCGGCTGCATTCCATATTTGACTATCCTTTACGGAGTTTTTCAAGCTTGCTTCTGGGCGTTATAAAGGTTTCGAAAAACAAATGAAATTTTGATACACTATAATATTGGATGGGTGCGCCCAAATTTTCCCATTTTTTTTAACAGGTACTACAGCATTGTCCATAGAATAGTCTGTCAAATTTTTTTAGATTCGTCTGCTGTAGTTTAAGAGTAACAAGGAAAAAAGCAATTTTTTATTTATTTAATATATTTAATATATTTTCAGTTTACGTAGTACTGTAAGCGTGTCTATTGACCGATTTGGTTTATTTTCAATACCAACGTACGTGTAATAACTTCTAACACTTTTTCCAAATTTGACGTCAATAGCTTCGTTTCTGAGGCCATGAGAATGCTTGTAACAGGCATTACATAGACGGACAGATCTACCGATATATATAAATTACATACTATCAGAACATCTAATAAATTCAAATATAAAATATCATCCAATAGGTTCGAAGGGCGACATATAGGTGTCGCAATTATTGACGCATTCATGTGAGCTTCACTTAGTACTAACCTGCAAGCGTAATGTGTGTGTGTAGCGCTTCAAAAAACACCCTCGTAAGGGTCCGATAATTTCAAGTTGATTAGTTTTGAATGTTAAAGATTTTGAAACACAATAGCGGTGACAGAAATTTGCAGAAAGCTTTAAAATTTTGTTTTTTTTTTGTGAAGAGAAACGTCTCGAACACGAAACACAGTATGGACTTAACTAGATTTCGAAGGATGTAGAAATACTTACCCTATGGTTGCTATTAATTACTTCATCTAAAGTGATATGCGAATGATTTGAGATCAGAAAATTATCACCTGATCTTGATGTGTTTGACTTTCTACTTCGACGATGCATTTTCATGGGATGCATTAGCTCGGTTGTTGCTGTCCAGCAAGGAATTTCTTTCTTTAAGGAATTGCTTTAGTTTTTATTTTAGTCTCTCGATTCTTTTGTCATTCATTCGAGCCTCTCTGAAATGCCAAATCCGCTTTCAGCCGTTCATTCAGATTTTATTATATATTTATATATATTCATATTTGATATTGTCTTGAAGATTAAGTTGACGTATGAAGATAGTAATCCTCAGTATTAATGCCGATAAAGTGTTTGTGCAGGAAGAGAAAAGAGAAAAGCTATGTTCTCTTTATTCCTTCTCTCGGCTTGAACCAGAATTTTTTTGTATATGTTACATATTGGAACGGGATTATATTTCTTCTATGTACGGCGTAATTTTTGCATTCATCATGGAAACAAGCACCTGCGTTGATTAAATGCATCGATTTAAGAATGTCCGTCTTTCCAACTTTAGAATGTTTGTGGTGAATCTTCTGCTTTGAATTGTGCAAAAACATTTTAAATTCTTCCATACAGATTGGCATTAAAGCTGACCCAAATGAAGCAAAGCACGCGCTTACAGTATAAACTACAACGAATGCTACGATAAAGAATTGCACGTCGCTACTATCTGCTGTCTGCTATCTACACGAACATATCAGCCAAGCCTAGGCTATGATATTAGCGAACCGAAATTTCGTTTTTAAGGTAATAAAGGGGTCGTCCACAGTCGAATATAATTTTCTTACCTGCTTTTTATACCCGCCACTGCAAGGTGGGGGGTACACTCATTTTGTTTCTTTCCAAAATATATGTGACACGCAAAAGGAAGCTTCAGAGATTCTATAAAGTGTATATATACTTGATCAGCGTGCAATCCTGAGCTGATTTAGTCATGTCCGTCCGTCTGTGTGTCTGTGGGGTGGGTGCTGTTGGCGCTCTCCTGGTCGCAAAATGGAAGATATCGACTTCAAATTTGTCAGAAACATTGGAAGTTTCTGCGCGCAAGCTAGTATTGAAAATGGGCCAAATTGGTCAGAGAAAAAGCGCGCAGTGGAGCGCAAACTGAACGCAACTCAGTTTTTTCTAATAAAAATTTTTGGATTTTTGCTCGTTAACCGGAAATTATTGAAGTTAGAAGGCTGAAACATTCCACATTTGCTTCACGAGACACTTTACTCTCTAGGTCCAAAAATGGAATCAATCGCGCGTGTCCACACAAGGTTACGAGTAATTAAATTTAATTTTTTTCACTTCTTTAAGGTTTAATGCTTGTTTATCATAAGGCAAACAAGACACACTGTTTAAAACTGTTTTGTACACTCCTCACATGATGATATATTATCTGCCTAAAAATGGATTAATTTTAAAATGAATGATTTAATGACACCGCGATTAATTTTTTTTTAATAATAACACCGATATGGGTTTCAAATAAAAGAACTTGGAGAGTAGAATGCGAAAAGCATGGCGGTGGGTATGCGAGACTCGTCCTCCGCCAAATACAGCTTTTTTACTTGTTTTTTTTTTTGTTTTTTAATTTGTTGAAGTGGGTCGTAGTTTCAACTAATGTTGGGATATTAAGATTAAAGTTTTCTGAAAGGAAAGTTTAACCCCCGCCTGCTCCAAGTTGTCTAGCAATCATCGAATCACTTTTTTGCACAATTTTTCTGCGTCAGCCGAAACTTCTTCTTCGAATTTTTTTTTTTATAGCATCTCTTTTACAAGTCGATTGTTTTTTCTCTTTCGCAAAATGTAAATTTCAACTTTTGGAAAGGGGTGAAAATTAGAAAGAACGTTACGGCCAACAGCACACTTGGCCAATGGAACCCTTTTGTTTTTGCGAGGAAGTTGCCATTCTTACTTCTTTTGAGTGAGGAAATTGTTGCAAACGTGTTTGTGAGACGTTTTCACAACGTGAGCGATT
>KK502611.1:315648-465314 GCA_000688735.1 Glossina austeni
TTTTTTTTTTTTTTTTTTTTTTTTTTTTTTTTTGATGACTTCACATTCATTATTAATTATAAACAAAACGCAAAAGACACATTAAAAGCAACTTGTATTAAATGTGTAATACCCGCCCACATATAGATAGGCAAGCGAGCAGGCTGATTGACAGGCAGAGACAAAGTTAGTGAAACGTACTAAAATAATCTTACGAATAATTTTCCTCGTTACATATGTAATAACAAAGTTATTGGTATCTCTTTTTTGATGATTGGAGAAATTAGTTGTGAACAAAAGAAATAAATACCAGAAAATTCTATTTATATAAAATTTAATGACATTTTACTCGCACCGTATGCTGTTACAGCTAATTCGCCTACGCGTAATATATGAAGACAACAAAAGCTTTAAATGTTGAAAAATCCGTTAATGAGGAAGATATTTTTATTTTTATTTTTATTTTTTTTTTTTGATTTATATTATATTTAGTTTTTATTTTTTTTTTTTGATGTATTAAATTCTACCAGAAGCAATAAAAAATTTTTTGAAAAATTAAACAAAAAATTTTCTATGAAAATCAAATCTTATTCATATACTATAGTAATTAAATGAAAATTTACTTAAATAAAATTAGCAGGGACGACTGAATTAACAAAATTAAACGGGGTGAACGGGGAAGAGTAATGGTAAACAAAGAAGGGACATTGAACTTTATACTGTGTTTAATTCATATAAAGTAAGCAGAAATGCTGTCAAGTTCAATATAACTAAAGTGTACACAAATTAGAAGTCCTGGAAGAATTTTCTCTGCAATTACTTTAATTAAAAAAAAGTTGTTTTTTAAATTAAAAGTTAAGTACTTTGGTGCTATTCACCACTTAGTGGTATTCATTTGTAGTTTATAGAGATATATGACATGAGCATGGATTCTCCGATCGAGTGACGTCCCGTGTTTATCTATTCAAGTAGTTATAGAACTCTTCGGAAGACAAAAGAAAATATTTAGAAAAAGCCTATGGTTTTCTACACCCTACCCCACTTGTGGTAAAAGGGTTTGTTAAGTTTGTGCAGACGGTGGGAACTCCTAGAAGAACAGAAGATCCACCTCTTATTATACCGATTAATGCAGAATCGCTTTTTGAGTCGATCTAAGCTTGTCTGTCCATCTGTCAGGCCTGTCTCTTTGTATTCTTGTGTTCAACCTACGCTGTATTTTAATTTGAAGTTGAGGGAAATTTTACTACAATGGAACAAATTGGTGCTCGAATAGAGAAGCTAGAAGAATAATGCAGTTCAACATCTTATTGAAAATGGCTCCAATCATTAGGAATTTAAATTAAACTACGGCAATAACCAGTTGTCCGCTGACATGTTCCAAGGTTCAATGGCGAGAATGATCGTTGGCTATACGGTAATTTTTTATAACAGTTCTAAATAATGAAGACTGTTCTAATTAAAACCCCAATGGAGTTTATTTATAGATTCTGAAGAAATTCTAAACATCAGCCATACAATTTTTTTGCGTAGAGATGAAATAGTTAAATAAATAAACTGAGCGACAGATATGATATTAATCGCACGACTTTTTGAAGACTTTATTATTAAGGGGAAGTTTCCGAGTTATGTGAAATTATTCTAAATTAATGCCAAGTCAAAAATTATATTCGGCTTGCAAATATTTATTTATTTATTTTGTTGCCGTTTATGACCAATCAGCGTAGTACGCATTTTTTTTGGCATTTAACACTTTGTAGTGTGAGAGGATTTCTCCCATTGTCCAGCAAGAACTTCCAACGGTTTTGCCAAATTTGAAACTGACGGTTAGTTTTGTTACACAAGCCCGCAAACGGGCGGACAGATAAGCCAATACAATTAAATCAATTCAGAATTTGATGTTGATCAAAAGTGTACATACTTTAGGGCCTGAAGTGTTTTTCGGGACAGGAAGGCGCTTGGACAAAATGAACATTCCCCGTTCTTTAGCCGATGGGTGTAAAAAGGGTACGTATTGTAAAGGAGTCCGTAAAAGATAAAGAAAAGAAAAAATTTGTGCGAATGTATGCAACACCCAGAGGGACTCAAGATGCCTCTGCCCATCTTTGATTATACCAATCAAGTAAAACTATTTTTTAGAGCGACCTAAGCATGAATGTCGGTCTATCCCTCTAACAATTGTCGGTGCATGCTTGGATTTAATGCATAGGTCGTAATTTCAAAAATAATTGTAATGGAAGCTCTTAGTTGTGCTCAAGAAAAAAAAACGCAGTTGAAAATTGATTGATAAAATGATGTTTAGGCGCCCCATTTGGGCCCTACACTGTAAATTTTCCTACAAATAATATGCCTAAACCAGGTCTAATAATTACCATTAAAAGGGATACGAGGGGAGGGGGGGGGGGGGGGGATTTTGCTGACCTATAAATCCATTGTGATAAGCTTGGACTGCAAGGATTTACTTGGCGGATATTTTCCCATATTGGCATAAAATTTCGAATTCATTGGTTGGCCGTTTACTCGGTCTTTAAGCACAACAACACTTGTTACTTGTATGTGAAAGAATTATTCATTTCAAATAAATTTAAAGCTTCAATCATTTAGATGAATTATTTAATTTATAAATATTCCGAAATAAATCAAGGAAAGCGAAATTTCACCATTTTATATATATATATATGTGATATCAGTTTAAAGGTATTTACGGTTTTTTGCTCATTTCGAAGAATTTCTACACTTTCAGTGATGAGTTAATAATTATTCTTATTTGACGAATAATTTTCATAACAACATTGCGGCTCTTGTGTTTATTGTATTTTGTTAATGAAATACAAGTAAATGACATAGTGTTTCAATAATTTTAACAAAACAACGTATAAATTCATTTCGATTTTATTTATTATTTTTCTAGAGAGATTGTGGTAATTTTTTTACCCTTTTTATAACATTTGCGAATTCTAAATGAAGGCATCGAAAAAAAGCATGAGATTCTTTGTTCCGGAAAGTTAGTTTAGTAGATGTGCACGAAGCCATATAAGAATGAAAAAATCTATATTTCAAAATATATTCGTCATCATGAATATCAATACAAATATCAATACAAATATTTTATCCATGGCTTCGATTTTCGTGACGATCTATCCAACATTAAGGGATATATTCATTTTATTGAAACGTTTGCAGGGCCCAGCAGGAGACATCGAGGATCCCACAGACTATATACATTCTTGATCAGCTTCAGATTCTAAATCAATTTAACTGTGTCCGTCCGTCCGTCTATGTAACGCGTGTGGTAGGGATTCTCTTAGCCGCAAGCATGAAGTTATCGATTTCAAATTTGTCAGAGACATTGGAATTTCTTGTACACAGGTTAGCATTGAAAATGGATCAAATCCGTGATGGGATGCGCCTACAGTACCACTTGAATTGGAAAGATCTTTGTTTTTCAAAAGTAATAAAAAGTTCATTTTTTGCTTATTAGTCATGAACTACGGCAGATAAATCTACAAAAACGGGAAAAGTCGATCACGCCCACCCAATATTATAGGGTATCGGGTATCGGGTATCGAAATTTGATTTTTTTTCAATACCTTTATAACGCTCAGAGGCAAGCTTCAAAAACCCCATGCAGTGTATAAATTCTTGGCCAAATTCAAATACGGAATTCATATAAGCATGTCCGTGTGTTCGTCTGCTTTAACGGTGTGGCATCTGCGGTCGACACCGTCCGGTTCGCGAAAATGAAGATATCGCTCACAACTTTGCAAAAGAATTTGGGAAAGATCCAACACGGGTAAAAAGACACGCCTACAACGTCCACACGCTTACGACATAAAAACTGTCAACAATTTTTCCTTTCGTGCTTTTTCCTTGTTAGCCGTAAAGTACTACACATACAACATATAAATTTCCCCTTTTGTTCCGAAAATAGAAAAAAACAGCTGCGCCCATCCATTATTCTTTTTTAGTGCTAAGATAATATGATGGGTACAAAAGATTCGATTGCGACCGAATATAATTTTCTTACTTGTTTTATATCCTACATACACTACTTGCGGTACAACGGTGTATTAAGTTTAGGTGGGTGTATGCAACACACATAAGCCGACCTAAGCTTGTCTTGCATTCTTGTGTTCAGCCTTTAGCCCGCGATTTGTCAGAAATTTCGATGAAATTTGGTACACTGGCTTGCTTCGGCCTAAGGATGAACGCTGTTGAAAATGATTCGGATCGGATCAATTTTTCAACCACTTCTCATATAACGTCCTATTTTGAAAAGTCGTTATACGAATAACTGTAGGGTGATGTAGGATACTTAATAGTGGGCCGTGACTCACGATAGTGTTTTTACTTGTTTTTTCTTGAAGATTTGAATTTTAGTTTAGTTTTTTAGTAAATTTTTAAGGTTTATCTTTCGATACAAGCTGTCTCGAGCAATGGATTATGTGTGCCAAGCTTTAGCTTAGGCGATCGATGGTACATTGGAATGGAAAATTTGTGCCAGTCAACAAAGCATTTTCTATCCTGATTATCATCTTCGGGATGATATTCTCAGTAGATCTGTCGAAGTAGTCAAACAGCAGTGCAAGGCAGAGGAAACCTTATTCCAACTTTGCAATAGAAATTAAAAATTATTTTCCTACATAGATTTCAACATTTGCATATGCGCACGTACTCAGTGTTGTGCATGCATTGCAAGCAGCGTAAGCCACATAAAATTACTTGATTCGTATAGAAACACGAATACTTGTGTTGTTTTTAGTTCTTCTAGTAGAAAATGAATAAAAAATTAATAGGATAGAAGAGATCGAGACGGAGACGTCTAATGGGGGAGTGAGATGATAGGGTAAATGTATACCAGCCACTAGATACCGCATAACGTTCATTCATGCATATCTTGCATAGTATTTTATTTCATCTTTAGATTGTGGTTTTGTTGTAAATTTCTTTCTATTTTTTTTTTTTTTTCTCTATATTCATCACTGAACGATAAGAGTCGTATTAATTTTGGCATTCTGCTGGTAACGCTAAGAAAGCTAAGTATAAAGAGAGCCTGAAAAAATATGTATGCTTGATTAGCGTGGGATTCTTCTTCTTCGTCTTCGATTTTCCTAAGTTCATGCCTCTGTTGAAATTCTACATGCGTTTGGAATTCTTAAAGCCTTCGCGAATAAGATGGAACGGAATGGCTTAATGTATTGGAATTTTTGGTTGAAAAATCCCTAATGGGTAGCCAAGATTCGTTACATATTGAACAGAGTTCAATGCAAGGCTTAGATGTTGTATGTCGCGGCGCATTGGTTTCGTTGGTTGGTAAGAAGAAGATATATTTTTTTGATAGGTATAAACGATCGATTGTCCGCCAAGACTGTGTTCATTCTGCTGCTTTTGGGATACTCTGCATAGATTAAGCTAAGAAAGTGAAACCTGTCAGACTTATTCTTAGGTTTAGAAAGTCGTCAAGCAAATTTAAAAAAAAAAATGCTTAAGTGTTCCGAATTCCAATATAGAAATTCATAAAATATTTTCGAGACGTTACTGCATATAGCGTATATATATATATATATATAAATTCGGCCAAGAAATGTGTGTCAAAAATGTGCAATCGACCAATTAACCAAAACCTATACAATCTCTTTATAAATGCATTTAAAGTGATGGGTGGGTATCCAAAATGCCACTTTTTTCTTTCTTTCGTTTCATTGATGTTTTTATGTTATTAAAAATTTGCCTACACATTTTGTACACACATCTATGTTTATTTTATGAGTTTGCATGCCTTATTCATTCATTCAGATTTCAGCAACGGTTTGTTAAGTTCGTTTAAATGAAACTTGTGCGCACTATAATGGAACTTATTATGTTTTTGCTTAAATTACTTTTTATTTTTTTTCTACTGACATTGTTGTTCTTTTTTTTTTTTTTTGTTTTTTTTTTCTTTTCTCATTATGCACACCTGACTGTTACTACTAGTAGTGCGTATTTGAAAAATTATTGTGTGTGAATACATTTTTTTAATGAATACATTTGCATACGTTAGCGCTAGCATCAAGTTTAAGGCGTTCAGGTGGAACTTTCACAAACATATATAATAATAGAAAATAGATGTGAAAATCTTTGTTTTTTTTACAAATTTTTGTTAAAACTTTGATGATTTTTGTTGAGTGTAGTATACCTTGAAATTAAGTTCCATTTAAGTCGTTATCGCAACGCTATGCTATGTAGTAATAAAAGGATTGTTTTTATCTATCAATTAATTATTTTAATGAATTTTTCTTTTTTTTAACGAATAATAGGTGCTTTTAATTTTAGTTTTTCTACAGAGTATTTCGAAATGAACTCCTATTTTGAAACGTTCAAGTTTGCGCATTCAAGATCGGAGCATTTATTCAATAAATGGGCTTTAGATCGCGTACAAGTTGTACGTCATTGCTTTTCAAAAACCCAAATATTTTTTCTTAATTAATAATAATTTTTTGTTATATTTGGCTGTGTTGGCAACTCTACCAGACTTGAGATTTGAACCCACGACCATTGATTTATTAGTTGAGATACTTTGATTAAAGGTTTTAAATGCCATATAAATAATTGAGGAAACCGAATTTTTTCTGCAAAGGCCATGGAATTAACTCTAAGTTGCTTAAGTGAACTTATCACAGTTTTCATTAAAGCTCGACCGATTAATGGATTCTATTAGTCGTTGTGAAAATTCTTCGGTTTTATTGAATTTACCTTTTCCAAGGTTTGCTCTCATTTATTTAGTCATTGGAGCGATGTTAATATTCAAATCTGATCCATGAGTGCATATTGACAAGGTCTTGTGTAAGATTTCTGTTTCAGTTTTTGTGTTCATAAGAACCTCAACCGGTAAGGGATAAGCAAACATAAGGTTAAAGAACATATGTTGTGGCTACGAAAATTTCAAGTAAACATAGCGGGTGAATAGACACAAACGTAATTAGATTCATTATCTCTAATAAAAAGTATTAGGCACATTGAGGAAGTTCTTGCCGATATCCAAGTATTAAATAGTATTGGGATTTCTTCCTGTTAAAGTGGTATCTTTAGGATCCACCTACCGATATATATATGAAGAAGAATAGAAAATAATTTTTAAGAGCTTTGAAAAAGTCGAGTTTTGGGTCAAAAAAAAACTTTTTGCTGTTGCGCAATGGTTCCGTTACGATATTCTGTGGGCAAAAAATCAGGATGCAAGCTAGACACGGCATTACCATCGATGATAAAGCTGGCTATTTAAGAAGCCTCCGTTTATGGACAAGATTTATGAATTGCTTAAACTAACGACAACAACCGGTGCAATTGAAACGAACATTAGGGTGAAATATGCCAATTGTCATGATCACCATTCAACATGATAACGTTCAGCCTAATTTGTCAAACCAAGGCTTGACAAGCTGCGAAGGAAACGGCAAGAAAATGTAGGAAGGGTCAAGACACAGGTGTCTTTTGCTGATTGGTTATAAAACACAACAGATGTGCTGTATAAATTTCCATGAAAATGTTCTACAAAGATAGAAAAATCGGCCATGCCCACCAAACGTTAAAAAATATGAAAATTTATTTTTTCCTTATTTTCAATCTTTTATAGGATAACGGTCATGGATATAAAAGATTCGGTGGCAACCGAATTTAATTTTCTTACTTATTTTGACTTTGTATCGAGTTTAGTATTCCAAAGGGATAGTCAGAAGAGATCCATGTCACCGACATCACTGTTCTTATCAGACGGGAGTGTTAAGCCACGAAAACCGCAAACAATCAGACATCCTATGACTCATGACTTCTGCGTAAGGTTGCTCGCGATATGAGTGTTAGATTGATGAAGTATTTATCTAGCTGTTGATGATGAAATGAAATGTCAAGAGTTCGCCCAGCCCTCCAAAGGTGCTAACTGGATCAAATAAATCTTTGCTGTTGATTTCTAGCATTTCCAGCACACTCTCAGATAGCTTTGCCTTTCCAGTTTCCATGATAATTTAAAAGCATTCCCTTGCAGAAATATATTAGTCTAGTTCCGCTAAAACTATGTTAGGTTAGTTTTGCAAAGGCAACCCTTGAGCAGATATGAGGCCGAGCTTCTTTGGCTTGTTTGGGCTACTTTTAGACTCGGTTTGGCTTCTTGTTTGCGAACGGAAGAATGTGTACCGCAAATACTGCACAGTTAGGCATGTGGACAGATGGACAGGCGAACAGATGTACAGGTATTGAAAAAAAAATTAAATTTTGATACACTATTACGTTGGGCAAGCGTGGTCAACTTTTCCCAGTTTTGTACTGGTACTACAGCATCGCCTTTAGAACACACGTTCAAATTTTTGTGCACTTATCTGCCGTAGCAGTTTATGAGTAATAAGCAAACGAGAAATTTTTTATTCCTGCTGAAAAACAGGGATGTTCTCACTTTACGTGGTACTAGAGGCGTCGTCTTTCGACCAATTTGGTCCATTTTCAACATCAACCTACGACCAGGCAAATTTGAAACCGAGATCTTCATTTTTGCTGCCTGGAGGATGTTTGCAATAGATATTATGCAGACAGACCGATGGACACACGGTCGTGCTTAAATGGATTCAGAATATGATGCTGATCAAAAATGTGTATACTTTGTGGGACCTCTGAAGGTCCCGTTCGAGCGTTGTGAATGCTTTGACGAAATGAATTATTCTTCAATTATGGGTATGACGTGTGACTGGTTCCAACATCACAATACTTTCACAAGTTAAAGCGTAAAATTCATATGAATCCTGGCTTGCTGTCAGTAAACCGAATCCCCTTTTAAGTTAACCTAGGGCGCCAAACTCGCCTCCAAGAATTATATGAAGCACTGAACTGGAATATGCTCTTCTTTTCTCTCCTTGCTTTCATCAGGCGCTGCCTTCTCCGATAACTACAATATTCGTTTGAACCGATGACCTATGACCTGTTTGAGCAACGCTTCTAATGCCGCACACAACTTGCGGTACAAGGGCATGTTAAATTTGACTTGAGATAGATCCACTTATTATTACTATTTTTCCTTTTTTATTTTTTTTATTTAAACTTGTCTGTCCATGTGTCCTTCTGTCGGTTTTGCTTTTCTGTCGGCAACCTACAAGTTGCAATTTTCAAGATAATTTGATTAAATTTGATACACTGACATGTTTTGTCCCAACAACGAACGCTATTGAAAATGTTTCGCATCGCATCGTCCACTTCCAATGTAAGTGTGAAGAGTACGACTGCATTAACTGTATTAAGTGAAGTGCTGAAATATTTTTAATGGTCACACGTGTGTCACTGTAGAGTTTCTAATTGTTTTTATGCAATAGCTTCAAAAGGTACGTCCTATCGCCTTTTTGACCCTCTTCTTATATCGATAGAGTATGAATACCGACAGCAACGTATGAACGGACGCCTCTTCAAATAATTTTTCTTTTGGTATGTGTACGATTAAATATTTGATATCGAATATAAAATTTAAAAAAACAAAAACAAAAACGAAAAGTAAATAAATAAATGAAATAAACTTTCGCCAACGACAAAATTTAAGTGATCTTAAATTGTCAAATATCTGTGTTGACGCTTTTGACGTTGTTCGCATTGAAAACCTTGACCAAAATTTGCATAATTGCAATAGATTTTAAGTTAGAACAACAACAAAGATAATATCGTGTTAATTGAAAACAATTTGTTAATCATTCTAAAAATGAAAACATTATTAAATTAATATTTTCTTCTTTTTGTTTATTTTTTGAATGTTGTTAAAAATGAAATAAAATTTGAAAATCAATAATTTTTCGTGTGTGAATTAACGGTAATTAACAAAAAAATAATGATGGAAATGATTGGAAGAGAATTAAAAGTGATTACAAGTAATTATAAAAATTTACTTGCTTTCCTATTACGCATACATATACATACATACATACATTACTGTTGCATATATTAGACGTTACATACATATAAATGTTTATGCATATATAATGAATTCCTATGTAAATAGGCGAACACATGCAAATAGTTTTATGTTGCGTACATAAAACAAAAACAATTTGTGCTTTGGATGTCTGCCAGGAATTCAACATATATTGTCTTGATGTTATTTATGGTTTAAAAGGTGTGCTAATGTTCTATTCTTGGTTTATTTTCGTTTACTCTAGTGACGTGTACACATTTATACACACAAACGCATTTACCGATCTATACATTGCGTAGTCTTGCAAAATTTGCATGCAAAACATTTTCATTCGCTTTAGAACGAACTTCCAATACCCGTCAGTTGACTGTTCATTACCCGGATACGAAAGGTCAATTGATTTTTGCAATGCTTTTAATAAATATTTGCTTTAAATCACTAACTGGTGTAGTTAGCGAATTATTGGTAATAAAAAGGACTATGGTTGCCTTCCAATATTTTCTATTTTAAGCAGATGTTTAAGGCAAGGCTCTAATAAAGTTAACCACTTTAGAAAGCGGAGGAATAACGTTCGACCTATCTTTTGTTCATAAGTTCCTGAATGGAATATTTGACTACGAGTAGTTAGATAGTTTCACAGAGAGTGTCCAGCCATGTTCGATCACCACTACAGAACACTCACAATATAATGAGAACTATAGCTTGTGAGATTTTAATGTGAGCGCCTCTGTCATAAAGCCGAAAATTATTAGACACTTGAATACTCTGTAAAGTAATGCTCCATCCATCCATATTAGCGATCGCCTGAACCACGTTGTAACCGATAGTTGAGAGTTCTTTCGATTCCAGTCGATTCTCGTTCTGGCCGTTAAGCAGAGATAAACCGTCTTTTGGCCGAGAAGGCGGTGACCTTTAAAAACAAGACAAAAAGAGGCATAAGCTATAAGTCTCTTTAAATTTTTTGTGATTAGCGTTACTTTTTTAGGCCAAACATTTCAATGATCTTTGTGGCGATATCCAAGTTTATTACTTTCTTTAGATTCGTAGTTTATTGAGGGCAATGCTTTGAAATTTACATAAAAAAGTTGGTTTAATTTTTTAGAAAATATAAACTTGCTAAGAGCCGGATCCATGGTCATAGGTTATGTGTGTAATTGAAAAGACTTTCACAACAACTTTCACTTTTCGATAAAGCAAGAAGTGAGAAATTGTCGGCCACCCGTTCCCTTGAATAAATAAAAAGACAGGCAGCTTTGAGCGTGTTGGAGATACTTTGCACCCGTTTAAAATTTCTTCTCCGCAGTTATAAAATAAAAAAAACTGTGGAACATTGTTCAATATGTTAAGTTTGCCGAAATGCGATATAAGGAAACGTGCGTCCATCTCACGTCTGACTGTCTGACTGTCTGTCCGTCTGTCCGTTTTGTGTTCTGGTGCTCAACCTACAGATTGTAATTTCTGAAATATTTTGATGATCGTGACGGTTGATGATGTTTCGACCCAAGGACGAACGGTACTAAAAATGTTTCGCGTCGGGACACTTTTTGGACATCTTCCCATATAAAGCCTTATTTTGAAAAGTAAGTTATACGTTGTGTAGAGCGTTTAATGGGGGCCCGTGTCGCGCTATAATGCTTTTACTTGCTCAGTTCTAACTTCGTGATTAGAAACCTAACGAACGAAGGATGGATGGACGGAAAAATATAAGTTTATGTTATATTGTACCAAATCCTACACCAGGCAACAGGCAACTTTCGATGCCAGATAAATCAGAATTTCACGTTATCCAAAATTATTCCTACACTTTATAAAATCTTTTGTATAAATTTATTTATTATTATTACCAGCGAAATGACAAAACTAGTATAACTTTAGTGTTGCGAGGTGGGTGTAAAAATACCATGCATGTGGTAAAATGGAAAAAAACGTGTGCGTCTAATTGGTTTTCTTGTTTTTGTTTTTTTTTTGCCGTCACACAAAATTAACATGACTGTTTGACTCGTCCGGTTATATGTTTTACATACTTATAAGTTTCCAATAAATACGTGCATAAATGTGTGTGCACGCAAATAACATATATAATTGGCAATCACATGTAATTTTTTTTAATTTTGCTTAACTTGTGTTTAACATGCTTTTGCAAAACAAAAAAATATTACTCTTTAATATATTTGTTTACTTTAAATGGTGGCCAAATCAATGCACGCGTCTTATACAAAAATAGTAATAACAATAGTAGCGTTTTGTTATTACTTTTTTTTTTATTTCGGATTTAAAGTTAAAATATATAATATCCGTTATAGGAATATTAAACCTAATATTAAAAATTTGCCTAAACTAATAAAAATCGTTGCTCTTATATTATTATTATTATTATTATTATAATTATTATTATTATTATTATTATTATTATTATTATTATATAATAATTGCTTAAAGAACATTTAATTTGTAAAATATTTTTACTGATGATTTTTTGTATTTTTATTTTTCTTTTTGCAGAGGAACAAGAACGTGTTCAAAAGAAAACGTTCACTAATTGGATTAATTCATATCTTTCGAAGGTAAGGGATTTATTGAACGAAACGTAAATAATTTGTACGTAACGTATATATTAACCTCGAGATAAATTTTCGATAATCATAACGTAAAACAAATATGTGATGAACACACCAGACTGTCTTTATCTAATTGTAATCGTGTTTGTGAATCGATCAGAATCATCATTTCGCCGACTTTTTTAAAGTCTGTGTGAGTTGCTTGAACACAAATTGACGCTTTTATGCACATCATAGCATGGCATTAGCAATAATAATTTGGAAGTTAAATTCTTCTTCCGGAGTAATTATCAAAAAGTTTAATTTTTGGTACCCATCACATCTACCCAATCCAATGAATATCAGTACAGGCTATGAAAAGTTTGGATTAGCTGTGCAATTTTCTGAACCTCCTTACGAAAATTGAACCTCTCTATGTTAAGAATGTTAAGAATATCTAATTTTGAATATTTCAGGGTAAATTTTGGTTCATAATAGTTAATTGGCACTTAGGTCTATATGTTGGATATCGCCGTATATAGGAATTCTCAGGAAATGCGAATCCTTATGTGTCTAATTGTTATTATTTTATGGTGAAAATTTATTCATAATAGTATTTTGACATAAGAACAAGTGAAAACATTGTCGTCGGGCTGGGCCGACTACTAGATATCCTACACCACATTGTCTCACATAAATCTCATTTTTGCTCTAGAGCAAAAAAATTATGCCCTGTTTTTATAGGAACTTACTATTATGGAACTGTGTATCAGAAGTTAGACCTCTTTGCAAACAAAGGCATTTTCCGGAAGAATGGTTATGCTCATGATCTTCAAAAATTGAAGTACGTGTTCAAAATGCAGCGCAGCTAATTTTTATATCAAATTACTATCATGGATAAATTTTCATGGTACGAACTTCAGATTTCGGTATATGAGAAAAATTTGCCCAGCTGGTCCAAAATTTTTACACCACTTTAGAATTCCGAAATACTATTGTCGAGCAATTTTGAAAGTTGAAATTTTTTTCATATAACGACTTTTCAAAATTGGACTTTATATGAACTGTGGCCGAAAAAGTAGACCGATTCGAACTACTTTCCCTTGGGTCAAAACACTTTAGTGTACCAAATTTCATTAAAACATCTCAAAAATTGCGACCTGCAGCTTGAGCATAAATTTATATGGGCAGACATCAAATAGACAGACGGACAAACGGGCAGATAGCCTTAGATCAATTCAGAAAATAATTCTTTAAATGATTCTGCTTCGACTGGTATAATAAAAGGCGAGTCTATCTTAAGCCACTTCGCTTGTTACATACGTCCGCACAAACTTAATATACCCTGAACCATTTGTAGTACATTTGTGGTATCTGTGTAATTGTCGGATGCATTATTACCAAAACGAGTGAATAAGTGTGTTAGGCGAAGTGGTGTAAGGTGGTGTCTAATTGTCGATCTTGCCCGTCTGTAATGTCCTTACTTGTTTTTATTTTAATTTAATGGTGAGGGTATCAACCTAAGCTACCTGTAGAAAGTATTTACTTATTTTTTTAGCGATAGTATGTTACTAACTAACAAAGAAAGCCACACATTTGGATAGAGTCAAGCGATTTAAGTGCAAAAGTCCGACTCTTATCGTTGTGTTATAAGGCAATGCCTATCGCCAACAGGCATGCTCTTTGCATAATTATCAAAATCCTAAATTCCTAACATTGATTGGGCATTGTGTTGCAATTAAGTCTTCAAGTAAAATCCTGTGACACAAAAAAAAAATTTATAAAAATTTAATATCCTTAGAGAAAGCATTTTCTTCGATAATGAAAAGGAATTCATTTTGTTTTTTATTTTTCCCATGCTATTCGTGAGCGGATCATTTTATTTTTCGAACTTGGCTTGCGAAGAATTCATTTACTAACGTTTCAAGATTTTATCACAATATTTACGGCCGGAAGAACGACAAACGGACGACAAACGGACGACAAACGGAAACTGACTCAGAGACAGCAGACCTGTTGAAGAGAATCAGAAGCAGTTTAGTTATCACTATTTAGACATATTAGGTTTGCTAAGTGCTACGAAAAAAAAAGTATACCATTTATTCTTAAACAGCAAAACCAAATTAAAAGATTTTTTTATTATTTACGTTTTATTAGAGACCATTTGATAAAAGCCTGTTTACTGCTGAACGCTTACTAATTTATTATAAGCTATTAAAAGCCTTCGAAAAACATTCTAATTTACAATTTTGATAAAAGCGACTTTGAACAGGAATTCTTTTTTTTTTTTGAAACGTAATAGCAAAGCTTTCTCCTCCACGCTCTTAAAGATAAAATTTTTGTACTCATAACCCAGAAAATTAAAGTACCTTGAGTTGTCTTAACGTGTTTAATACCCAGAAATATATATTAACGACTTAATGCGTTTCATTAATAAACTTAAGCTCGTAGTGGATTATATGTTACAGATATATATATATATATATATAAATATCCATATTAGGTGTGCAAATATATTCTGTGCATTCTTTCATAAAATGCAAATGTATTTAAACCATAATTAATACAAAAACCATTGCATATAAACCCTTGCCTCTTATCTGGTAGTTTTTATATGCCCTTGCTATAGAAACTTTGTCTCTCAGTCCCAAGACGATATAGAGATCGAACCATTTTTGCAAAATTTTCATGTTTTGTGAACTTGCTGATCTTCTAAATACTTTTTTTTAATATCATCAGTCAATCAGGGGAAGTACCCTATTCCTGTAACGCGGCGATGGTCAAAAAGAAGTGGAGTAAGGGAAAGATATAAAAAGATAACCGCAACCTATTGCCCAGTCGGTAAGGGAGCGTTATGCCTTTACCTTTTAAAAGGCTTACTGATTCGACTACTCTTGGGAATACAAGTATGAAAGTATAGATCCGACCAAGCGTTACGTAGAAGTAGGCAGGTCTGGAGAATATGTCGCAATCGGAACAAACTTGGAAATCACTTCATACATTGCATTTGCCCGAGACGAACGGGCTAAATCACTTTCTAACTATTTCGTAGCTTACGACATTTTGACTTTGAGCCAAGATGACCCGATTTGTTCCATTTTAAAGCATAATAACATGCACATGAACGGTAGCTTGTAAACAACAACTGATAAGTATACCGTGCAAGCACCGCGCCGATGTCAAAGTTATCTATACCCGAAAAATTTCGGAAGAAATAAACGCGTCGGATATATTTTAGAAAGCAATCAATGTCAATACACAGATTTTTTTTTTATACATCTGATATATATATTATATATTAAATCTAACATATGAGATCACGAATTAATTTTAAGCTTTTGAAAGTAGAAACTTGTAGTCTGTAGCCGACTTACTAGAAGGGAACGCTATCTACTGCTTTCCCCATCATTTCATTTGGAACACATTGAGAGTCACTGTATGCAAAAATCTCCGATTTTTTACTTGCCGAATGCGCTCGCAGTCTCATTCGTTTGTTGATTGTTCAAAAATAGCGAGAAACTCGTAACGAGACTTTCTTTCTGAGGTGTCAACGTTCTTCTAGCACTAACACATAGATATCTTAATTGAGTCTCTCTTACTCGTGCAGCTGGAATTACAATCGAAATGTTTACACGTGAGATGAGCAATTAATTAATAACACTAATAACTTAAAAACTGTCCACTGTGGCGTTAGTAATTTGTTAGAAAAAAAAAAACCCTGAACTGCCGACTAATAAGTGTAGTAATTAACGCTACTGCTCCTATGTAGGTTGGGGTTGCATTGAGTGAAATAAATTGAATTTTACTAAAGCAAGTATCCGATCCTAATTGGTGTAAGTGAATCTCAAACATTTTCCCAGAATTTAAGACAATTTTAAGCATAAAATGTGAATTTGAATATTTTAGCAAAATCTGAGACCGATTTTATATATTAAAATGGATTAATTAAATGTATTAATTGAATTTTTTTTAAATTTTTAAAATTCATTTACTAATTTGAAATTAATTAATGAAATTTTACAAATATTTATTTGTATGTATTTATAAATTAAGTAAAATATTGAATTAAGTTTTTGATATTAAATTAAATTATTAATTTTATAAATTTAATTTATAATGTATTAGAGGGGATAATTATAGAGAAGTATTTTCTAATTTTAATTCAATAATTATGGTGTAGTATTAATATTCAATTAAAATGGTATTATAAAAGTAATAGAGGTTCTAATAATTATAAATTAATTATATTTATCAATTATATTTTTTATTAAATTTAATTATTAATTATTCAAATGGTTTTATTAATTATAAAATAATTAATGAAATTTATAAATATTAATTTATGTGTATTGGTAAATTAATTAAATATATTAAAGTAAATTTTTCAAAAATTAAATTTTTAATTTTTAATTTTAATTAATTAAATTTTTAATTTTTGAAAAATTTCATTTATAATATATTGAAATAAACAATTGTAAAGAGTAATTTGTTTATTTTAATTTAATAATTATTATTTTTTTATTAAAGATAAAATTTTAATTTAATATTTTATAACTTAATTAAAATATTTTATATTTTAATACTAAAATTAATTAATTTGAAATATTATAGTTTAACTATAAGATAATGAAAAAAAAAATTATTGATTTATGTTATATGGCTTTAAAGTTTGTTATTAATTTAATATTTTTGTGTATAAATTATAATTTAAATAATTATTATTTTTATTACAGTCGCAGTAATTCATATATATGTAGTTGAGGAGATTTGGATATAGTAATATGGATCAGTTTTTGCTTTAATCAATAAATTTTTATGGCTTTATATCGTATATAGAATGAAAAAAATCTTCAAACACATACAATAAATGCACAAAAGAGAAAAAATAATAATAATATGAATGCAGTTAAACTTGTCGAAATACTGAATATAAAATAAGATAAATTGTTTGCGTTTTGTGTAATTTTGTATACGAATTTTTGTGTTAATTTCTTTTTAAATTTATTTTATTACTTTTTCGCTTATGTGTGGATGCTACAGGCTTTTTTGTGTTTTCTTTTTTTTTTTTTTTTTTTTTTTTAATAATATATATATAGTATTGTACGTGTTTACCTTGAACGTGAGCGTCTCAAATGGCGGAGAATGAAATAAGCACAAAACTGAGCTTAAAACGAATTTTGTGGCATACGTTGTTTATGTCTAGGGCCGTCTCCTTCCACAATAAGCTCGCAGAAATTCTTGACGCAGGAATACTTCATTTGTCCATCCATCTGCTCGCTTCTCCGTCGATCATCTACTGTCGCGTATGCGTACGGTCGCAAAAAACGCACTCAGAAAACTGTAGCTCGGTATATATAAATTCAGTTTACACCCAGTAATCATGATTAAAATGCAATAGGCATAAGGGGTGCAACTTATTCTGAAATGTAGATATATAATGTAGATATATTTAAAAAAATTGGCAAAATTCTGACTGACATCTGTGCCAAATTTTTTACCAATGTTTTTAGTAATTAATGATACATTCGTGATTGATTTCATCTAAAACGTGCAAGGTTATCGTTTGGATAAACCCGTACGATTTATTACTTTTTGATCACAATATGCATACATGCATATATGCACAGCATAAGTTGAATGCGAGGATAGTTGAAATAGCATTGCGGCAATGCAAATAATACATTCAACGTATGGCGAAATATGCGGCAATATTTCTCACGTAAAATGATATTGTCCTGCACTTTGTTGGTATAAAACCACACTTTAAATGCGTCATACCAACACACGTATGTTCGATGCTCTTAAAAGATAACTTTAGAAATATATCATTATATAAGTTAAGTTATTAGGCAGACTTTTACTGATTACAGCTGTCTAAGGGTGAGACTTGCATCGCGTTCGTTGAAAAGAATGGAATGGAATCAAGGAAGAAAAATTTAAATCGATTTTGATGATAGTGCTGAGGCAGTTTAGATACGGGGATATATTCGGGCATTATGCTCGGTCAGTAAGTTGTTTAAGAAATATATATTCTTGTTATAGTTGTTTTGATTTCGTATTAGTTTTGATATCTCGAAGGAATAGTCAGTCATACGAGAACGTTCCGATATCGGTTTCATTATAAAACAGGATTCTTCATTCATGGCACTGTGATGTTGATCAGGAGATGGCTGATAATTTCTATTCTAATATTTAAATATTATATTTAGTATCCAGACCGTAACATACACATGTCTCTACTTACGAGAAAACCGATCGAGAAATAAACTTCGATTTTATTTGAAGGGCGGATAGCTTTTAATATTAATGATGATCAGGAAATGGTCTTAAAAGCATTGGGAATGTCCCATAGATTACCGTTTCATCTAACAAGGCGTTTGACATCGAGAAGATATGCAAAAACATTTACTCTTATATTTACGCCGACTCAAAGGGTGTGTCTTTCATGTACCTGTTATATCCTTTAAAATTTGTTTATATCATTTCTTAAAAAGTTTTAAATTGCAGAAGCTCTTTGGAATTTGAAGTCTTAATTTATATGTATACCAAATGTAATTATTACGAATAGTTAAGATATGAAGCAAGTCAGAATAATTTACTTCTATTTTAAAAAATTAAAAAAAAAAACTTTGCGTGTAGAGCTTCCTAAGGTTGTGCAAAGCCTGCAATTTGATTTTCCCAGCAGGTGAATGTTTGTCACGGACGGGTGGACGGACTTGCTTCTGCTCCTTTTGGATGTTGCAAACGTTTTGAGATAGCAAGCATGTCCCCTTCCCTCTCCTTCATTCTTCAGTGATGGGTGAAAAAGAAAAACACGATAAAGACACAGATGTTGTTTAAGCATTCAAAAACAACGACTAAAGCAATGCTTATCTCTTTTCGTTTTCGAAATTTCTATATTATGCAATGGATATTAGGCAGTACGATAGGTTCCGTCATAGCCTATGTGGAAAACTGAACTGATTATCTTTAGCTATTCAAAAGTTACCTAAAATTTGCATAAAAAACTACTCTGGCAAAGCAAGATCATAAGACAATTCAATTAGGGTACGTTTTACTGCATAGGTGAGTTTTATTGTTTATAATTCGCATCACGCATGGTCGCATTATCACTTTTATCGATCGCGGTCTTAGTCTCAAAACAAAATTCAAAACCTTGCCATATATAACTTATTATATAACCAGAGGATAAGTTTACAGTGTATGCCATCAAAATGGCATAAATTCACCAAAAAAAGGGTACAAATGCCTGTAAAACTTAATTTATTTTATAAACATATTTGTACAATAACATACTCGCAGTTTTTATATCCAAAAGCTCAATAATTTGTAGACAATGTGTCCGATTATGCATAAAACAGCGTTACACGCAAAGGAAAATTTGTAAGAAAAATATGAGATAATAATCATGTTTACCATATTACAGCAATATTAAAAATTGTAGTGTAACTGTAGTGATGGACTTGGCGTATTTATAAGGAAAACTAATAAACTTGCTTAAAATAAAAAAAAAAAAACAATAATTTCTTAGACAAAAACAATATAAATTCATTTATGAAAAACCTACATGCACGCCATTGCCTTGCAGTATATAAATATTTTAAACAATGTGTCTGCAAGTAATACCGGTTGAATATGACTGAGTGCCGATGCAGATACAGATTGTGATCACTTATAAAAAAATGCTATGCGAAAGACATGCACGTGCATAGTGTTGAACTGGATAAAAAAGCGAAAAAGAGACTTTTCATGTTTCCTTCGTATAAGTTCTGCGGTAGACTAAGATTATGCCAAAATTATTTAAAAGCGATATGTAGGCTCAAACATCGTACGCGATGTCAAACATGAAGTGCTATACATACATGCGACGTGTGCCCTAACCTACCACCACTTTTTAGATACATGCTGCCGTGTAATACACACTTTATCAAATAAACGCCTTTACTGCCAACATAAATGTATATAAAAGTATGTAACAATAAAGTTTTTTAAGAGTTCCCTTCTGCACAACGAATTTTTTTACCATTATTATCTTCAGCGATTATGACATGACATTAACTTAGTTGTTTCACTTGCAATTTCAAGGGGAAAATTATTGCGAATTGGCGAAAGCGACAGGAAAGGCTTTGCCATGTTTCTCTTTACTTGCTACTATTTTAATCGAGTCTTGGTACTCGAAAGTCTTCCTTAGTCACTAATGCTTCCTTTCTAAGTCTTCTCTTTTCTTTTGAAAGAAGGGTTTTTTTCATTCGTAGCTCTACCCATGCGGAAAATCGCGAAATCTAAGCTGAAAGGCATAGTAAGTGGTATGGGGGCGATTTTTTTTTTGTTTCATCTATTGAAAATCACTGGTCGACAGTCCGAGATTCTAGGTGGAATCTAACCCGTAGCATCCATATGCCATCTACTAGGTATATAGATATGAGAATGATAAGAATATTAAGAGTATGTGTCGTCCATATGTGGGCATATGACTTAAGCCCTTAAATATAATTTTACACTTTCTCTAAAATGCCTAACAAAGTCATTTACTAATAGTATTAAGCAACCAGACGTCGGTACGTTAGCATTTAAACTTCGATTAAAAAGAACTTGTTTTGCTCTGACTCTTTTGTTGTGCTGCAATAGCTGTGAAGTGGGTGCACCCAAACTTATTTATGGAAAAATTCCATTAAATAAGCAAAAACTTCATTTATGGCCACCAATTTGTCACGCTAAGCGTTTTTTAAGTAGAAATGTAAGGCACGGTGAACTGGTAGATATTTATTCGATGTTGAATTCCAGAAATCAATAAGTCGCGGAACTGTGCAAGTGGATCAAAGTTTTCTCCCTAGATATTACTTGAAAGATAATACTCGATGAGAGCCCAAGGGGAAGAATATTAAAATTTCGAATCGTGCAATTTTGACATTGCAGTCATCGACTTGCGATGCGGTGCATTTGCTCCACTATGAATGAACGCGATATTCATTTGTAAGAAAACTTTTCTTATGCTCAAATTTTCATATCTTTTGATCTCTTTAGGCTGTCAGCTATTTATTGCAATTTCGTTTTTCGTTTATCGAGAATTATTTATGATTTTTGAACGACTTATTTTAGTCATCTGTTTTGAGCGTCCACTGCGACCAGCATTGCTGATTTTGGGACGAGCTTTTTTAAAATCATTCACTTACGAGTAAATTATTGTTTTCCCGTTAAGAGGAAATGTTTACTCAAAGCACGAAAAGCGAATTTTTTCAATGTTTTGAAAATAACATAAAGCATTGAAATCGGTGTCAAAATAATCGAAGTGACATGTGGTTTTGACATCCGTCGTTTAGGGATGCCGCTTTCTAAAAATAGTGCGTATTTTTTGCCAGAGGCATTTATAACTCAGTTCATGGGATTATTCAGCGATGTCTTATCGGGTTTACCAAATACCTGAGCCAACCGAAATATGCTTTGGAGATCTCATAGCATGCAATATTCTGCATCAGGGTAAAAAGCGGAATCAATCTAACCGTAATTAGTTGCATGCTATTTCATCATCTCCTGAAATTTCGAGTACGAATTTTAAGACAGAAATTTGGGCTCAACCTATAAGGAATTATGAAGAGTATTGAGCGAAAACCAGAGAGAAGCTATTGAGATTTGAACGATAACGTTGTTAGCGTTTAAGGATATTTGAAACATTACAGAAGACGTATGGAAGATATAATACGACACCTCCAAATTTATTAAAATGCATCAAAAAATGCAATCAAAAAATGCAATCAAAAAATGCAATCAATCTATAGCAAAACTGTATACTTATGGTCCGAAGTTGATGTTTCACCTGAGGGCAGTATACTACGAACTCTTAGGATCTGCTGAATCAATCAATGCCACAATGCTTATAAGCATGAATCACTGCGATTGACTAGAGAGTTGAATATGAAGCGCTCACAATATGCACAACATTTCTCGACTTATTTTCAACTTATTTCTAAACAAGTTAAGAAAACGCTTTAGTGGGTTGTTTGAGAAACCTTATCATACCATCCAGATGTTATTCGTGTTAGCGACAAAAAATTTGTTATGCAATCGTATATATGTATGTTTTTATTGTTATGAGATGACAGAGTAATGTTTTTTCTCTTTAACCTCTGCGCACGAATCTTAGGGGAACTCGATGATCCATTATTTATATTCCGGACAGCATTAAGGTTTATTGAATCATGCACAGGGTTTGTTGGAATTTTTTCTTTAAAGCCCACCGTCATTCAAATTCTAAAATTAAATCACCAAACAGTGTGTTCATGGTAAAGGAAGAAAAGAAAAAGAAAAAGAAAAAATACATACTATAAATAACACACAGAATTTTACACGAAAGAAAGCCGGCCGGCTAAAAAAGGCAGAAGAAACAAAAATAAAAACAAACGACCAAGATGATAACAATGCAAAAAGTGTATAGATATATATATATATATATATATATATATACACACACACGTACATATGTAATTATTTAAGCAAGCTGCCAGTCAACAACGTACGGCCGTTTGTTACCGTATCTATGCTCGTGTGTATATCGCCAACAATGAAAAATCTCTGGTTAACCACGAAAAAGTGTAGGTAGGCAAACGGGCAACATACGAGATTTATAAACAAGGTCTTGGTAATTTGTTATTAGCGTAACTTAAATATGCTTAAATATATTGTTGTTGTGCTGCTTCGATGTGTTTGTATATTATTTACTTGTATGCTATTATATATCTGCATTGGATATGTACGAACAGATATGAACCCGCTTTTGGGGCCATTGGAATACATATAGTTACTACTTTATTTAAATGGCTTCTCAAAGGCAATAGGTGGATAGCATAGTCATAAAAAGTCATAAAGAAAAAGAAACACACATTAACTCATTCGCTCACCATCATCTAGTCAAGAAACGTAATTTTTATGTTTCTTTGCAGAGTATTTTATGCAAGTTTGCAAAAATATCTTACTTGTTTTTTCTGTCGCAAGACTTAACTCACATTCTTGGAGAGAGGCAAAGACTGAAGAAAATACTTTTTAATTCAAAGCTTGGTATCGGAAAATACAGTTTTCGGGTAATTCAATGCCTATAACGCCTTATGACTTTTCCGATGTGAAAATATTATTGGGAGCGTTATCCAACAATATTACGAAGTCTGAACAATACAGATTTTATGACCGAGAACTTAGATCTAATTCTTTACTTCAATACATTAGTTTTTCTACTAAATTTGAGGATTATCATCCTGATATGCAAAGTGCAACTAAATAGGGGGCCGATTAGGCCAACAGTTTACATCGAGAATAAAGCGAATTATCCACAGGGCCCAAATTTGGGGCATCAGTTCGATGTAAGGTATTATTAGGTGCTTCTATCAAGCAAAACTATAACTAGGGAATGCTACGAACAGCAATTGATACAATTAAGCGAAAAAACTGACGCAATACGCCTGCTTTATCACAGTCGGAGTGATATGGAAAAATTTGCCAAGGAAATCTTAATAACGTGGAACTGAAATGCGCTGCGATCTCTGCTGTATTCATTAGATCATGCCTTTCCCGATTGACGCTGGCTTTAATCAAACAGAGCTTTCATTCTTATGACGATAACCAAAATATAAGCGCTTACGTGAAAAGCCCTAAAGAGAGTTTTTCTCTGCATACGATTTGCATACACTGGCTAACAGGAGTAGTAGCTACCTAGAAGAAGAAAAAATCAGCCAAAACTTATATAAACATCTGACACAGTGTCCTGATTGAAATGTGATAGAAGTGCTTATTACAACCATAACTTCATTCTTGACAATGTGAATTTATTTCTTAAACGAATTAAATCAACAAATCTTCAAAAGAAACAATGATTCTTGGCGAAAATATATTACGTGCTCTGCAAAATTGTTCTCAAAAAATTAGCTTAATACAATGGGTCATGTGGGTCATACACATACGCTAACAAGATTAATCTAGTTTGTTATATCCAACACCCTATAACATTTATCAGAGATCCCATGAAGTATTCTTTATTTGTCTAAAACCAGAAATAGATTTAGTCCGTCCATTTAGTAATAGTCGATTATTTGTTGTCGCGGCCGCAAAAATTCAGAGGAAAAAGGTAAAGCTTGGAGCTCATGCTTTAAACCTACACTCACTCGCTGAATAAATTTAAGAAATGGTGTAATCATCAATAATTACAACGCGTACAAGGCATTGATTTGCTAAAATATTTGATGTAAGAATCGTTTCGATTCTCTTAACACATCTAAAATAAATAAGTGAAAACGCTATAGTAGAACGCGATCTACCTTTAAATAGCGTGCATCGTTTTCTTTTATAGAGTTATTCATATAAGACGATTTTTAAAAAAAAGGCTCACTGTGGGGAGTGGTCGAAGAAGTTTTTCGATCCAAACCATTTTCAATCAAGTTCGTCCTTTGGCCAAAACACGTCGGTTTACCATATCTCTATCTCAGGGATTGCCACTTGTAAGTTGAACACAAGGGGGCAAGGCAGACAGACACACGATGGACAGACGCACAGACAAGTTTATCGATTAGTTTAATAAAACCTGATTTCATTTCAAGTCCATCTGGGTGTTACGTACATTCGCGCAAACTTAATGCCTCCATATACCACAAGTGTTGTAGGGTATAAAAAGAAATTGTTACACATCTTTTTAGGGCGGTAGACATTCAGAATTTCCCGCGAAATGAATGTAACTTCTTTAATAGTTTTTTTAAGAAATACTTTTACTCTTCATTGCACTGCCAACCAATGTTCAGGATGTTGTTAATAATTAATATGAAGAAATGCAAACACTTTCTTCTTATTATATATTGGCTATAATTAATGATAACGGCATAAGGCAAACGCAAAACTTTTTATTAGGTGTATAAATAAGCTGTTGATTTCGATTGCTTTATAAGAAATTTCGAGCGTACTTAGCTCACACATTAGTGATTGTAAGGTGTATGGTCCAGTTGTTTACAAACTGTCGTTCAAAGTGTGCATCAAAGTGTGCAAAAATGAATGTCACGTATCGCATTGCGTGTTTTTCTCTATTCAATTGGGGTAAACTCGAAAAACGCAGCTGAAACTGTGGCAACAGTTTGAAAGTAGTTTACGGGATTTCGTGCAAGAAGTTGTAGTCGTCAAGAAGATGAATATACGCTTACAGCCGTCGCTCTCCAGACGGAAAGCAGACCTTCAACTTAAGCTGGGAACTTCGTCCGATTGCAACGTATTGCCCACACCTGCCTACTTCTGATTAGCATTTGATGAAATCTATGTTGTTGTATTTAGCAGATCCCTAAAGATGAAGATAAGCGAAAATGGATAGATGAATATTTTGCCTCGAAACCGCGAGGTTGATACTGCGGGGGCAGACGCGATTTATCTGCCGAGAGGCAAGAGACCAAACAACATATTTGGATTATTAAGATTTTTAAGAAATATATTCTTAACAAATTTTAATTTAATTAAAAAATACAGAGAATTTATTTATACACCTAACATTTAACTATTTTCAATTAAGTTTTTAATCGCTGTGGTTTCTAATGATTATTATTATTATTGAACATTTTGTTTTCCTTACGCTAATTTTCTGCATTTACTATCGATCGCATGCAACAAACTTGATAAACTTGTTTAATTTATTTTTATGTTTTTTATTTTATTTTATTATTTTTTTTTTGTGTAGCGTATTCCACCGCTTCGTGTCGATGATTTAATCAACGATTTACGTGATGGTACGAAATTGATTGCTCTTTTGGAGGTGTTGTCTGGTGAACGTTTACCCGTGGAGAAGGGTCGCGTTTTGAGACGTCCACATTTCCTTAGTAATGCTAACACTGCCTTACAATTTTTGGCCAGCAAACGCATCAAATTGGTTAACATAAATCCGGCAGACTTGGTGGATGGAAGACCACCAGTTGTGCTAGGCTTAATATGGACCATTATATTATATTTCCAGGTAATTATTTACTTTATCTTTTTTGTTTTTATTTTAGTAACGATTTATTTTAAAAAAATTTTCAAAGCACTTCTTTAAACTGAGCTGAGTGATTAGACAAACACTTATGCTTGCCTATGCAATTAGATAATTTTTCTATGTATCGTTAAAATATGTAGTTTGAAAAATCACTATTTTTCTAAAATAATTAAATTTTTATAAAACCCTTAAAAATGTAAATCCGTCGTAGACTAAGTAGCTTTTATTAATTTCACCATTTCTATTTTTATTAGAAATACAATATCTGTTCTACTGTTACTAAGATTTACGAAAGAGACGGCACAATATCAACTTTTCTCTTTGTACCCTACAAGGGTATATTAACTTGCTACGGATATACATGCAACACACAGAAGCACTTGAGATAGATCCATAGATCGATTTAAGTTTGTTCGTCCGTCTTCTTTTGTGTGTATGCTTGACGACATTTGGGCTCAGACAACTTTCTCGACCAGTTTCCGTTTAATGCCCTATTTTGAGAAGTCATTATATAAATAACAGTTGGATGATGTCGAATATTTAATGGTGAATTGTGACCCGCTATTGTGTTTCCCTTGCCTCGAAACTGACATCATTTCTTTTTTCTCCCCTTCTTTTGTGAAATCATTAGCTCTTCGAACTTTTCAATCAGCTACCTCTGTTTTACATTTTGAAAACAGTTTGGTATCACTTTTGTCTCAGCTTGTGATGCGTAGATCTAAGTATTTCAGGAGATCATTTAAAAATTTCACTCTTGGAAAGGAGGAGAATGGCAAAGTAGTTCGTTGCGCATTACGATATTGTAGTCCTGGCAATTGGATGTTTTCGTCGTACTTCTTTCAGACACTTTGCTATTCTATATTGACATTCTTTATTTTCTTTCGTCGAGCTTAAATCTTAAAACTATTTTCTTGTTGTCGTAAATGGGTTTTCTTTGTCATATACCAATGAGTAACCGACCGTAGGAATCCTCGAAAGTGAAATAAAACCAGCAAACTTCACCGAAAGACTTGGAGGCAAATTCTTTATCTCTGCTTCGAATAAAAGTCTAATAACGTCGCAAAAGACCCTTAGTTTTTGTAATAATGATAATGTGCTAGAAAATTGTATAAAAATATGGTTTCAAATGTCATGCACTCGTAGATCGTACGGTCTAAATGGATTTCTTTCAATCTTACAACGAAGGATTGTACAAAAATTCTTTCTTAATACTAGTAGCAGTTGTTTAAAATTTGATCTAAGCCTTCTGTTTTAATTCTTTCACGTATTTATCATATTCGTTTTACACATGAGAGCCATTCTCGTATCGCTTACGAATATGACTGCAGGAAGTGAAAGGGGTATAGAATAAATTCTATAAGAACTCTTATTAAAAACGATCTACATCAAGTCCACCCGTTCAGTTTAAAGCGAGATGCTTTTCTAAACCAACATGCAATGATAGTCTATACGCTAGTCAATTATTCTCGGAATTAAGGAAGCAAGGAATTTTTGTTTTTTTCGATTTTATTTATCAACACATTGTCCTTTAAGGGTGATTCAATCAATCTAATGCTTCTCTAAAACTTGAATACTTTTTTTATCTAACGATTTTTTGCCTTATTTTCCGCAGTGTCCTCGTCATTGGATCCAAATCATATTTCTTGGTAATTTTCTCGTTAGATTTGTGAACAGAGAATAATAGTTGGGAGTCTGGGTGACCTGGGGAGGTAAAGAATACACTACTGGTATAGCATCAATACTACTGACGCGATAGGTTTGTTCCAGTGTGCTCAAGCGCAGCATTGCCTTTTAATGTCTTTAGGACGTCAGCTATCTCCTACAACTTCGATTTTCGTTCAACGTATATAAAAATTTCAGAATTTATTTGGAATGTTTTGTATATCCACCTGAGTGCGCACTGCGTTCAACATCACCGGTCATGGGCTAAATAAACAAAAACCATTTTTATTTATTTGTTATTGACGTCTGTATCTCATTTGATCACCATGGATGAAAGATCGCGTAACGTGACTTTATTTACCACCGTAAACAAATTGGGAACCAATAGATTTAAGCTCTTCTCGCATGGATTACACATTTTGAATATATAAGCGGTACGTTAGTTCAATTTCGTTTAATATAAAATTCATCCTGTGATCAATGATGGTTAAGTTATTGTCAATATATTGCAACATTGACATCTTTAACGCAATTTATAGACGAAGTAACAGATAGATTCTACGGCGGATTCAAGCATCGCGGGGTGTATAAATACTGTTGTTTTGCATTTGATGCTCTTATTGTTGTCTTTGTTGTTGATATGTGTGATTTTTATTCTGTTTTTATCCTATTTACGCAAGCTTCGTAAAAAGAGGCGGAAAGAGTTAGTTGTAGTAATAAATTATAAGCCACAGGTAATAATTTCTTTTTGATAATTTCAAGATCGTTATGTTGTTGTTATTTTTTTTTTTTTTTGAATTGGTAGATTTTTGCTTTGCATATTATCTTGATTCCAAAATATTTATTCTTTTCACGAGTATATACTGCAACTCCTTTCCTTCCCTCTCTCTCTTCTTAAGTTAAGTTAGTTAAGAGTACACTCTGAGATATTACTTAACTAACTACTTTTGTGTATTATTTTTGAAAATTTCTAGATTGAAGAAAATAGTCGGAATCTTGAATACTTGAGTCAGGGTATTAGCGGTTCGGTTACTTCTCTGGATAGTGTGGATAAAACTTCTGGCGATGCTAGAGCTGAAAAATGGAAACAAGGAGCCAGAAAAACATTATTAAACTGGGTTACAAATGCTTTGCCAAAGTAAGATCAACATTTGTTAACTTGAAAAGTTCCTAAACATTGGTCATATTGTTATTTATTTTAAACAGAGACAGTGGTGTAGAAGTTCGAGATTTCGGCGTTAGCTGGAGAGATGGCGTCGCTTTCTTGGCTCTAATTGATGGAATTAAAGCGAATCTGGTTAATTTGGTGGAGTTGCGTAAGACCAATAATCGTCATCGCTTGGAGACTGCGTTTGATGTCGCGGAAACAAAACTTGGCATAGCAAAATTACTTGACGCCGAGGATGTAGACGTACCTAAGCCGGATGAAAAGAGCATCATGACCTATGTGGCTCAATTCTTGCACAAGTACCCTGAACCAAAGGTATCCTGATATTATTTACTATTATTAAAATTTTTTGCCTTAAACTTCTTTTTATCGGTTTATACAGGGTGCCAGCAAAGATTTCTCTCATATCAATCAAGAATTAGACGAACTACGTCGCTTTTTAATAGAAAAATCAGATGAATACGAGCCCATGGTTAAACTGAACTCATTTCCTAGAGATTTCTCTGAGTATTTGATTGCTCGTTCAGAAATCGATGCACATATACCAACGTACAATCATTTGAAGCAATTCGTCGATACCCAGAGTGGGTTCTTGCAAGTGCCGCGTTCGACTTGGGAAGATATCAATAGCTTATGGCAACAAGTCCAATATCAAATGATGTATTGGCTTTGGCTTTTAGATTCGGAATTGCCTGGCGAGTTCGGTATCGTCGGCAAATGGTTAGCTGAAGCTGAGAAAATCCTTATGGATAATGAAATTCCGTCCGCCATGAATGAAGAGACTGCTGCTATTATAAGTCGTAAACTGGAAGAACATAAATTATTTTTTGCCGATCTACCAAGAATTATAGCCATGTTTGATAACGCGAAGCGTACGCCATTAGCTCAGCAAATTCCTTTAGAACAATTGCGTAATATGGAGAGACGCTTGCAAGAATTAGGCCCTAAAGCATCTGAACGTAGAATACGTTTGAAATTCTTAGAGCATAAATGCTGTTTGGTTGCTTTCTTAAATCTTGTGGAAAATAAAATGAAAGGTTGGACCGGTAAATACGGCACTGAAGAACGTGTATCGCAACAACTGGAACAATATAAGAACTTTGTGTCGCGTAACAAAATTTTCCAAGAATTTCAAAAAGCCTTCGTTGATATGCAACAAGTGGTTGAAGAGTATAAACGAGAGGGAAACATTTTACGCAAAGAAGTCGTCGACATCGATCGTTTTATGTACGACATTGAAGAAAGATGGAAACGTGTTTCTATGGAGTTGAAGTGTTGCCAAAACTCTTTGGAAGAAGTAGTCAATTGCTGGAAAACTTGGCATCAATTGGCTCCGGCATGCGAACAATGGTTACACATAGCAGAACAGAATATTAAACGGTCTGAAGACGAGCGTTTGGAATTTTTCAAAGATATCGGTGTATGGAAAGACAAGTTTGATGCTCTCGCAAATGCCGCTAATTATTTAATGGCATCTTGCGAAGAACCAATAGCGAAAAATTTGCGCCAACAATATGAAAATTTATCCGAACGTTTTGAACGTTTATTCGTTAACACCAAGAAATACATGCACGCAGGCGATATTATACGCGCTCGTCAAGAATACAAAACGAGCATTGAGAAATTATCGCAATGGTTGCGTTACGCTGAAACTATACTCAGCAGAAAACTAATACTGGGAAATGGAGAACAAATTGAAAAATATAGCGAAGAATTGCAGCAATTAGCCTCGCAAATCGACGATAACGAAGAATTATTTAAAACTATTAGCCGTAATATCCAAGGTATGATTCAAGATCTATCACGCGACGAAGTCGATGGAATGATGAAGTGCTTAAAGCAGGAAAAAGAGTCTCTTGTTCGTATACGCGCTCAAATACCTGCGAAGCTTCATTTAATACATCAACTTTTGATACAACAAGAATCCTTGGAAAGCGGTAAAAAAGAAATTCATCAATGGCTAAACGAAGCCGAAGCCGTACTTAGTAACCATACCGTGATCGGTGGCCGTGAGAAAATTAACGAGGAACTCAATAAGCACAAAACTTTCTTTTCTCGCATTGTTTATTACCGTTCGATGTTGGAGAGCAAAAATAAGGTCTTTCAAAATCTCCTAAAAAATATCGCTTCGGATGAAAGTATTGATGTCGAGCAGGCGTCTCAAGAGGTGCAACAGCTAAATGAACGTTTCAATTATGTGATAGAAAGTGCCCAACAATGGGAACAACGTCTAAGTGACGCAATACGTAATTGGAATCGATTTAATGAGGATGAGCACGTGGTATCCGAATGGCTTACCCAAGCTGAAACTATGCTGAATGAGAAACACTTTGAGTCTAAGACGAGTATCGAAACGCAGAAATATTTCTTTGAAAATGTTAACGAACGTTGGATGCAGAATTTAATTGAATCTGCTCATGATTTACTGAAAATGTTGCCAGCTGAAGAGCAAAAATTGGTGGTCGAACCGATTGAAGTATTACAAGGAAGATGGCAAACGGTTTTAGCTCAAGCACCGTTGCATTTAATAAAATTGGAATTTCGTTTAGACGAGACTGCTTTCTATTCAACGCTGCAAGACATTGAGAAGGAATTGCATTTGGAACAACAAGCTCTTAATCGCAATGAGGATGTGGACTCAATTTTGCAACGCAATCAGCAATTCTTTTTACAACAGAACTATACCCCTCGTATAGAGAAATTTCTGCAGAATATGCAACGCCTCAATCAAGTTTATAAGCAACAAAAGCCTACAGACGTCAGCCTAGAAGAGGCCTATAATGAAGCCCGTTCTCAGTGGTCGCACATTTCGCATAAAATTTCAGAAATGCGTGAGACACTCCAACAGATCCCAGCACAATGGGACAGCTATCGTGAAAAATTCACCGAAATGGTAGAATGGATGAACATCGTGGACAAAAGTTTGAAAAACATAGTCAACGAAGTAAATAGTATGGAAGAATTTGAAAAAGAAAAAGTAGTTTTCCAGGTAGGTGTCGCACAATATCTTAAAAAGGTTTTTAAAAACTAATTCAATTTTTTGGCATTTTGCATGCAGCTTAGGGAATTAGTGGTAAATTTTCCAAAAAAAAAAGAAAAGAAAAATTCCTTGTCAAAATTCTTAGCTTGCCTACCATTCCTCTATATATTTTCACTTAAGCACTTTAGTAACAAAGCTTTTCTTTTTTTCCTGCAGAAAATATGTCAAGAAGCCGACAGCAAACGTGAAGATATGAAGTGGCTTGTTAAAACTCTAGATCATTTATTGGGCTATGCTGGCGAAGATGAAGCCAATGTGGAGCAAAAGAAATTGGAAGATTTGATTGCTCGCTATAAAAACTTAATTCCAACTATAGAAATTACTATGGTGAAAACCGAAGTGTTCTCCAAGTGCTATACTTACCGTCGTGAAGTGCATGAAGTAGTAAACCTACTGAGTAAAGTCCGTGAGCAGGCAGTCAATATACCGGCTCCTGATAGTTTAGAACGCGTGAATAAGTTAATCGAAGAGCAACAGTATGCCATCAATCAGTTAGATCATCAGCGACCGCATATCATGTCAATGTTGCAAAGAGGACGTGATCTTAGTAAGGACGTTCATGCACCATCTTTCGTCCAAGTTGAAGTGAAGAACTTAGAAACTGGCTGGAATCAAGCGTACACGGAAACTTCCGAAAAATTACATGCTCTAAAAGGCACTCAGGCTATTTGGAATGAATTTGCAGATCAAAAAAGTGAAATTGTTTCCATGTTACATGTAGCCGAAACTGAATTGCGTGCTCTGACTCCTCTGCAAACGGATCCCAAAAATGTCAGCCAAGATCTTAAAGCTAAACGGGAACTTAATGCACAGTTACAGCAAGCCTCCCATCAGTTGCTTCCGAAGTTGCACACTCTCAAAGCTGAATTATCGCCTCTGGCAGCTACCGAAAAACGTCCTATACTTGAAAAAGAAGTAACCGAAGTGGAAAAAATGTTCTTTAATACCATGGAACACGTTAAAGACCGCGTAAGTTATTTGGAGGATTACAGTGGAAAATGGAATAACTACAAAGCCCGTTTAGCAGAATTACAAGAATGGGCCAACAAAATAGCTCCCAAATCAATTGAAGCCCTTCATTCAGAAGACCTTACACCGGAAGAACGAATGGTGAAAGTGAACGTATTTAAGGGTGTGCTTGCAGAACGTATGAAACAATTGGATGTTTTGGCCGCTGACGCATCTGAATTGGCTCCCAAAGAAGGTAACGTTGCCGAAGCCAAACGACTAAAAGGAGAAATAAGCAAACTACAGGAAGTTCTTAGTGCTATTAGTCGCAATGTGGACCATCAAGCTCAGGCTGCCCAAGAAGATCTACTTAGTTGGCAACAGTTCCAGACTGGCTTACAGCAACTCAAACCAGTTGTGGAGGAATGTGAAATTAAGGTAAATACTATTGTCCCTAAACCCCTCTCCCTTGAAGAAGCAGTTGCATTGCAACAAAATGCCGAACACTTCGAAACGCTTTGCCTAGAGCAGATTGACAGACTCCAAGGCATCTCGAACATTAGCCATAAAATGTTATGTAAATCCAATGCCCCTGATGAAGTAGATGCCATGCATTCGCGTTGGACGGCAGTTTATGAGAATGCCAAACAATCTAGTGGTAGATTAGAAAAACTTGTATCCAATTGGAAATCGTTCGAAGCGGAAATCCACAAATTAGAAGAATGGGTGGAGAAAGGAGAAAAAATGGCTGCGAAGAAACTGATTGCTTTGAGCACACCACACATTGATAAACTCGAAAATGAATTGGTACGTTTGAAATCGTTCAACAATGAAATATCTGAACAACAGGCGAAGTTAGTAGCTCTCGGTCAAACAGCTGATCAAATCAGTTTGCACTTGGCCGTAGAGGGTGCTGGTATTCTCAAGGACAACATCAATGTCCTTAAGACCAAATTGCAAAAATTATCTGAAGCTACGCGAACTAATATTAACGAACTTTCGGATGCCATTATTGCGCGTCAAGACTTTAACGCTAAAATGGTGAACTTTTCCAACTGGATGGATCAATTGCGTAATCAAGTGGCTCAAGTTGAGGATGTTAATCCGGAAAGGGTGGAAATCAGTTTGCATGTCATCCATGCTTTGATGCAAGAACATGCTGATAAGAAGCCCAGCTTCAATGCTATTTATGATGAAGTTAAACAACTCTCCCTCTCTGCATCACCCGATGAAGCCATGGCTTTAAACGAAGCTTATTCCGCATTGGTGTTAAACTATCAAAATATAGAAACCAATATGCAACAGAAAAAGGTGTGCTTAGAAAAATGGTCTGAACTTTTAAATTGGAAACACGAAACCGAAAGTCATTTGAATTATTTGAAACATCAAATCGATAAGCACGATGCTCCCGGTTCGCAAGAGCTGAACAAGTTGATTATGGAAATTGATACAATCGGTCAATCTATGCCGTACTGGAAAAGTCAAGCGAAAGAAATTGAAGAAAATCCTGTCGTACAATTGAAGGATGCCCTTAGTCGCAGACCTCTCATAGCTACCCAAATCGTAAATGACATTGAGAACAAATTGGAGAATTTGCAATTGCGTTCTCAAAACCAAAAGCATCAATTGGAACAGATACAGGTGCGCAAAAATAAATTCCATTCGCTCGAAAGCGATCTTACTCAAGCTTTGCAATCGGACCGTTTAAAATTAACTGAAATTCTAAAGCGTAAACCAAGTCTGGTAAGCATAGATCAAATTATCAACGACTTGTTGGCTCTCAATGACGCTCTTAAGCTGCAAGCTGACCTTAAGAATCGTTTACATGACGAAGGCGCCCAATTAATGCGGGAGGACATTACCAGTATGCCTGCCATCCAAGACAGTCTCTTACATTTAGACAAGGATTATGAGTCCTTGCAAAGCGAAATTGACGATCGTATTCAAAAATACCAATTGATTAATCAAGCGTTGCGTGAATACGCCGACATTAAAAACAAATTTTCGCAAGAGCTTCAAAAAGCTACCGATTTGTACAACGCTATACCTGGTCAGCCACGTGACGAAGTTAAATTGCATCAAGCCGCAGAAAAAACTCGAAAGACCACGGAACAACTACGTAAAGTGAAAACGATCTTGGATGAATTTGAACGTAAGGGTAATTATGTCGCCAAACTATTTAACGCTATTGGAGAAGCAGTGCCGCAGGAAGTACCTGATGATTTAACCGCCGCTAAACAACAATGTCACGATTTACATGATAAGACTGTAAAGAATATCCATATGTACGAGACGGAAGCTGTTTTCTGGTCTCAGATTGAAGATGCCAAGAAGGATTTGATTCCGTGGCTATCGGAAACTAATCAAGGTTTATGTGACGCAGCTGATAACAGTATCGAAATTGAATTCGCGCCCGTACGCTTAACTAAATACCATACCGAATTGCCTTCTTATCAAGCTCTCAGGGATACGGTTATAGAAAAATCCCAAGAGTTAATCAGAATTAATGATAACAACGAAATACCGGCGTTGACTGCGTTGAATCAATTATTAAACGATCAATTTCGGGAAGTTGAAAATAACGCCAATCGTTTGAATGCCATTACTAGAATGTTTAATGATCACGAACAAGAATTACGTCAGAAAATTAAATATGCAGGAGAGAATGTTAATAAGTTTAGGGAACAATTAATTAAATGCGATGACTTGTCCGGCGATAATGCTAAAGTTGTTGAACGTTTGCAAAAGTGTCGCGTTCTTAATCATGAACTTTCCAAAACTGGCAATGAGATCGATAATATTAAGCTGAAAGTCGACGAACTGCGGGCTTTATATCCAACCTTCAGTGAGTCAATAGTTCCCAAAGAATTGAATAATGTACAAAAGCGTTACGAAGGAGTTGAAATGTCCGCCAAGAAAATTGAGAACACTTTACTACAGTTCCTTAAAAAGTTCCACATCGACAAAGTCGGAATGCTAAAGCGTTTAATAGCGACGCAGCGCGAGAAAGTAGCTTGGTGTCAGCCGGAAACTTCTAGTGATAAATACAATTTGGACGTAAAGAAATCTTCACTGCACGAGGTTAGCAAAGCCTTAGACGACTGTAGGAAACGCCAAGCTGAAGTGCAAAATTCTTTTGAAATGCTAAAAGCAATTGACACACCCCAAAATATAGCAGAAATGGCGAAGGATGTTGACTTATTGAATGCCGAAATGAAAGATCTGGAAGATAGTTTTAATAAAATTAAAAATATTCTGGAAGAAAATGTAGATCTATGGTCTCAATACGAACGAGCTAATGAAGAAATCTCATCATGGCTGCGGGATATTGAAGCCCGAATTAAGGTTGAGACCAGTAGTCAGGTCAACTTGCAAAATATACCTAAAAAATTGCAAGAATTGACTCGGCTTAATCAAGATATTAAAAACCACGAACCTGTTATTACTGATCTAGAGAAAACTTCGCATCAATTGGTTGAAAAGAATCCTGAAGCTCGGATAGGACAATTCGTAAACCATCTAGTACAACGCTATCAAACTATAACAAAAAGTTTAGCTGCTTATGTGGATAAAGTACTTGCCACCGAACGAGCTTACAACGATTATAATAAGGCCTTAGAAGAAGCTACTGAATGGCTTTCTGAGTCTAAAATCGAATTTCAAGAACTGGCGCGTATGGGTTCGCCGGGTTCTTCATCGGCCACCGCTCAACAGTTACAAACAATTAAAAACTATTTGAACACCTTCGATAACGGACAAAAGTTAATCAACAATGCCGTGGATATTGGCGAAGGCATCTATCCAATTGTTATGCCGGAGAATCGGGAGAAAATCAGAACCGAGCTTCGCGGCTTGCGGGAAAAATTCGACTACTTACGCGATGAAGCCAATGCTTTATTGCAGCAGGTGGAAGCAGTACTTATCCAAAAAACAACAATTGAGGAAAGCTACACCCAGGTATCACATTATCTTAATGAATCTAAAGCTAAAGCGAAAGCAACTGACGAACTTTATCCAACGCTAGCTGCGAAAAAGTCAGCTTTACAAAATTACAAGATACAACTACAAGAAGCCACTCTGCACAAAAATGCTCTCAAGCAATTGCAGGAAAAAGCAGTGGCCTTGTATGACGACGAATCTGAACGAAAGACCGAAGAGTCTATACATGAGTACAACGATCTATCTAAACGTATTGCCGAGCGCATTAGCGTAGTCAGCGATCAAGTTGTGAAACATGAAGCTTACGATCAAGTGCTTGAAAAAGCTCAAGACTGGCTAAATACCATCAAATCTGAAGCCTTTGATATATTAAATGAAACCACTTTTGAAAAAGAAGGTGCTGAAGAGAAACTTATAATTGTTGAAAATTTATTGCAACACAAGCCCGAGGGTGACTCAATTTTCAATGCATGCCATAAACTGCTGCAAACTGTCTTGTCTCAAACTCATCCATCTGGCCATCCGGCTTTGTTAAAGAGCTTCCAAGAACCTAAAAATGCTTGGGATGAATTCGTAATATTGTGTCAAGACTCTTTAGTTAAGTTAAAACAGTTATGCTCAAGATGGGACGAATTCGAAGCCGTAATCGGTGAAATCGATAGTTGGATGAAAAGTGTGGAGAGCAACGTTAAAAATCAAAGTCTTAAAAACACCGCTTCATCGAAAAGACTTCACTTACAACAGTTGCAATCCATTGCTGGTGATATTGAAAAGCATGCGAAATCTATTAATGATTTGATGGATCGGTGCCGAGAAATTGAAGGCGAAACTGATTTAAATTTAAAGTTGTCCCGTTTAAATACACGCTATCAAACTTTGAAAAATCTTTGCAAAGAATCGATAGCCAAATACCAGATATATGCAAAAGATCACGAATCATTCGACCAGGACTACGAGACATTCAAAAAAGACTTGGAAATGTCCGTAGAAGAGTTGGCACAATGTAAGGAAGTAATAGGCGATCAAAATATTTTACAAGAAAGACAAAATAAATTACGGGATTTATTGGATAAGCGTATTAACGATGGTACTGTTTTCGAGAATCTTATCGATCGGGGCGAAAAACTTTATGGTCACACGAGCCCTGAAGGTCGAGAAATTATACGTCAGCAACTAAGAAGTTTACGTAGCATCTGGGACGGTTACACTGAAGATCTGAACGCAGCCGCTCAGACAATCGATCAATGCCTACAATATTTCAATGAATTTGCTATTGCCCAAGAGCAGCTTACAAAGTGGCTCAAAGACGTTGATAAAGCTATGCAAAGCCACACCGAACCGAAGACCACGTTGCAAGAAAAACGAGCCCAACTGCAAAATCATAAAATGTTACATCAAGAAATCACTACTCATAATGTTTTGGTGGATAATGTATGTGATAAGGCTCAAGTTTTAATAGACAAACTTAACGATAACTCTTTGAATATTTATCTGCAATCCATTAAACAATTGTATAACGGGATTGTACAAAAATCGGCTGAGATACTCGAAAACCTGCAGGACTGTGTCGACCAGCATGGTGAGCTTAACAATAAAATTACTTCAGCCAAATCATGGATATCGGGCGAAAAAGAAAAGCTCTTAGAATGCGATGACGCTTATGGCGAAAAAACTGATATTAAACGCAAAATTGAGACATTAAATAACTTAGCTCAGAATAAATCCCAGGCTTTGACATTGATCTCCAGTATACGCGATCAATACGATAAGATCGAGCCGGCTACTTCTCAGAAAGGCAATGATGTCCTCAAGAAGGAAATATCTGAACTAGAAATCATAATGAAAAGTCATTTCGATGATATTGAAGGCATAGAGGGTAAACAGAAAGAAGTTCTTCAACAATGGAATAATTTCGAAAATAAGTTGGAAGATCTAACCAAATGGTGTCGCACCGCTGAGGCAATTTTTCGTGAACAGCAATTACAATCTACATTACATGAGAAAGTTGAAGAGCTGGAAAAGTACAAGATACAGCGCGATCTTATACTGCAGAAGGAGAAAGAAGTTGATGCCTTTGCAGATGCCGCTCACATTCTGCTAAACAATTGCGGGGCTGATCGCTTAAAGAATTTGACCGCTCAGTTCACGAATCGTTATCAGCTGCTGCAAGTCCTTAGTAAAGAGGTTGTTAATCGCTGGACTAATTTGGTAGACGATCACCAAATGTACCAGGATAAATACAATGAAGTCGACTTGTGGTTGCAACCGATTGAGAAGCAATTGCAGCAAACTACGCAAGAAGATACGACGCAAATTTCAAATATTCTGCAAGTACTACTGGCTGAGAGAGAACACGCTGACACCATGTTTGCCGCTCTTAATGCGGCTGGTGAAAAAGCTTTGCCTGAAACTTCAACACAGGGTCGTGAAAAGTTGCGTAAGGAAATGCGTGATATACGCGACCGTTGGGATAAATTAGATGAAAGCATACGGAATTTGCAAAAGCGACAAGAGGCACAAAGTCTTCAACTTAGTAACTATCATGAAATTCTTGGTCAAGTTTTGAATTGGTTAGATCAGGCAGAAAAGGCAGTGGAAAATGAAAATCCTGCCAGTTGGACAAATGCTCAAGATATACGTTCAAAGATGTACAAATTCAAAGCAATTTCGCAGGATATCAATTCTCATAAGCGTATTGTGGAAGCAGTAAACGAGAAGGCTGGTATTTTATGTGGCAGTGCTTCGCCAGCTAATGCAACTGAAATCCAAAAGTCTGTGGATGATATTAACAAACGCTACAGCCAAGTTGCCACGGCTTGCAATAATCTACTGCGTCAATTGGAAGAGGCTTTTGAAGTCTATCAACAATTTAGTGAATTACAAAAGTCTCAACAGGACTATCAAAAGAATCTATGGGATCGTCTCACTGGATATTCTGATTACTCCGGTAATAAACCTGCGTTACAAGCTCGCCTTAATAAGGTCATCGAAATTCAAAATTCAATGCCTGAAAGCATGCATAAACTTCAAACATTATCCGATCATATTGATCAAAATGCGAAATTATTGCCGGCACGTTCAAAGGAGACCATGGCACGAGATTTGAGTAATTTGTATGCCGACTATGAAAAGTTCTCGGCTGCTCTCAGTGATGTTAAAAGTGGTTTAGAGAATCGTTTGCAGCAATGGGGTGACTATGAAGTCAATCTGGATCAATTGATTGCTTGGCTGGGTGAAACTGAAAACGCTTTGAAAAACTACAATCTTAAAAGTACTTTGGAGGAAAAGGAAGACCAATTAAATCGTTTCCAAACTTTAGTTCACAATTTGCGTCAGAGAGAAATGGAATTTGAAAAATTGAAAGATGAATCGTCGGAACTCATACAGAGTTCTGGTGAGACTCGGATAGCCGTTAATGTACAACAGGTTACGTCACGCTTTCAATCTATACAAGCTACCATCAAGGAAATTATGAAGAAATGTGAACAATCTGTACACGACCATGCCCAATTTAATGAGAAATACAAACAATGTTCAGATTGGATTGCAAACGCTCAAGCGAAATACGACGATACGTTAGATCTTTCTTTAGTTGCCGCTCGTGAAGATCTCTTAAAAAAACAACTGGCTGTACAAGAATTGTTAGCACAACAAAGCAATGCAACTTTATTGTTAAACAATACAATTGAACTCGGTGAGAAATGTTATGCATCCTCCGCATCTGAGGGACGGGAGGCTATACGCTTGCAGTTGGAAGAATTGCAGAAAGCCTTCGATCAACTCTTCGATAATCTTAACAGCCACGCCCGGAAAATTCAGGACAAAATGTCAAAGTGGTCAGGTTTTGACGAAATTGCTGAAAAGTTAAAAAGTTGGTTAATTGAACTGGAAAGAGCTCTTCCCGCCGAAATCGAGTTGAAAACAACTCTGGACGAGAAACGTGGTAAATTGTTGGCTTACCGTGACGCTCTAAATGATATAAATAATCATAAAGCTGAAATTGGAAATTTACAAGAAATTGCCGGAAATTTACCAGAAAAGACCGAACACGTCGATGAAGCAACAAAACAGATCGTTGAGAAATATGAGAAATTGAAAAAGAGAGCAGAGAGCTATGTACGTAGCTATGAGGAATTTGTCAGCGCCCATCAGCAGTATTGCAAGGCAGTAATGGATACCCAAGAATTTATTGAGTCGACTCACGACACAATTGACTACTGGGGCAATTTGGATTTGGAACAAGTCTCTTTGCACACAAATTTAGATCGTTTAAGAAATCTTAAATCTACCCTTGCCGATGAATTTCCGCGCGTCGATCAAGTTCGTGTTTTGGGCGAAAAAGTAATTCCAGGTACAGTGGCATCTGGCCAGATCAATATCAAGACTCAAATTGGTAATACGCAGCAAGAATGGGAAAGCTTAATTACTGCCCTTAATTCAGCTGTTGACGGAATTGAAACTCGTTTACAAAATTGGGCTGACTATGAGCAACTGCGCGATAACTGTTTGGATTGGATACGCGAAGCCGATAATAAATTACATTCCATTGATTTGAAACCAAATTTAGCCGAAAAAAAGACTCAGTTAGAAGAACTGAAAACTTTACAAGGCGAAGTAAGAGCTAAGGAGCTAGAGGTTGACAATGTTTCGGAGAAGGCACAACTTTTAATGAAAGGTCCATCTGGCTTACGTACTTCTGGCCCCGAATTGGTAACTAAATACCAGCAACTATTCCATAAAGTTAAAGAGCTTAATAGCCGCTGGCAACAGTATGTTGCTTCCCATCAAGAATTTGAAAATTCTATCTCGGAATGCACAGCTTGGATAAGTAGCATTAAAGAGAAGTTAGAATATTGTGCAGATACTGGTTCAATGGGTCAAAAGGAGCTGGACAAGAAGATGACCATTATTCACGATGTGATCTTACTTAAAGATGAAGGTTCCGCAAAAGTTCAAGGAGTTGTAGAATTGGCTCAAAACGTCTTGGCTAATACTGCTCCTATTGGCCACGATGCTGTTAATAAACAATTAACTAATTTGCAAGACTTATGGTCGTCCATTGCTCTGCGTATAGTAGATGTCAAGTCTCAATTGGACGACTCTATAACTCAGTGGTCAGGTTTCTTGGAACAAGTACAAAACGTTAGTAAATTTAACGATTGGTTGGAGTCGACATTAAAGGAATTGTCTGAGCATCAAACCTCGATGACAGAAAAACGAGCACAATTGGATCGCGTTAGAACGACTGAAGAAAAAGTACGCTTGGAGAAAATCGATGTAGATGCTCTCAAATCACAGGCTAAGGAAATTGTAGTAACCGGTCAACAAAGCCAAACGGCATTTCAAGCTCAAAAAGTGTTTGAAAGATTCGACGAATTGGCGACCAGATCTCAAAAATTATTATCGCAAAGGCAAGATCAGTACCGCGATCATCGTTTATACAAAGAGGCATATGATGACCTACTCAGTTGGATAAGCCGTGCTCGAGAGAAATTCCCTTCACTCAAGCAAGGCAGTCTTAGTGACAAGTTAGCCATTGAAAGTGCAGTTCAAGCCACGGAAAACATGCTTAATAAGCAGGCGCAAGGCGAATTGTTAGTTGAACATTTAGTTCACACAGGGGAAGTGGTTTTGGCTAGCACATCTCCTCAAGGTCAGGAGATTATTCGGAACGACATACGTTCTTTGCGTGACAGCTTCGAAGGATTATTCCGAGATATCAACCAGCAAAAGGAAAATCTGGAAGCTACTATGCAACAATGGCGCGCTTACAAAGAAGAGTACGAACGCTTGATAGAATGGTTACAACAAATCGATATATTAGTCAAGAATCACAAGCTGAACTTACAACCAAATTTAGCCGAAAAGGAGAAACAAGTCACAGATATGCGTGATATAATGTCACGTTTGGAAAAAGGAAAGGATGATATCGATAGATTTAATAACTCTGCAGCTGGCCTCTTAAAATCACATCTCGACTCCTATGTCAACAATCAACTACGGCATTTGAATTCTATGTACCAAGTGCAAGTAAATTTAGCGAAAGATGTTTTGAAGAAAGTCGAAACTAATCGGGATCAACATCGTGAGTACAAAAGTAACATGGAAGCAGCAAAAAGTTGGATTGACCACGCCAAAGAGGTTATCCGGGAATGCAGTGAAGCGTCGAGCGCGAGATCGAAGGATGTTTTGGAACAACGTTTAGAGAAAGTGCAAGAACTTCTACGTAATCGGGAATTTGGTCAAAACCTAGTGCACACCGCTATCAACAATGGCGAAAAGGTCGTCCGCAATACTCGCTCAGATGGTCGTGAACCTATAAATAATGAAATGAAAGAGCTTCAAAACGATTGGGAACGCTTGGTTAAAAAATTGTCTACAGCTAAGGTGCAATTGGAAACCAATCTTTTGCAATGGGCAGACTACAGTTCGAGTTATTCTCAATTGCAGCAATGGATATTGGACAAAGAAGCCAAATTGCAACAAGTAAGTGAACCAAAGGTTGTCAAGTCTAAACGAAATCAACAAGGACTCAGCAGTGGTTTAAGTGAGCGCAAGGCCAATTTACGCCAAACCAATAACATAGTTCAAGATATTGTGTCATTTGAACCCATGATCCAATCGGTTACATCCAAAGCTTCCGATTTGCAACAGGGAGCCCCCGCTTCGGAGATTTCCAGTAAATACCAGACTTTAACTAAACAAGCCCAGGATATATATGAAAAGCAAAAGAACACGATCGATCAATATCAAGCTTTCATTGATTCCGGCAATGATTTTGCAACCTGGTTACGCAATGCCAAAGAACGTTTAAGCAAATGTTCAGAACCTACAGGCGACAAGCAAGCCTTAGCTGAAAAAACTCACCAATTGAAAATCTTACAAGGCGAGGTACCTCAAGGGCAAAAGAAATTAGAAGCAGCCTTAACCCAAGCTGAAATAGCTTGTCGTAACGCCGAACCTGAAGATTGCGAAATCATTGAGCAAGAGGTAGCATTATTGCAAGAAGAATTCGACACTTATGTGGATAATTTGCAAAAGACTAAAGTCTATCTTGAAGTAGGTATAGTTAAATGGTCCGATTATCAAGATCAGTATTCCGAAGCTTTAGATTGGCTTACTAAGACCGAAACTTTGGTGCAATCTTACAATAAATTGCAAGAGAGCTTAGCTCAAAAGAAGATAGTTTTAGAAGAATTCCAAGGACATTTGCAAACTCTATTCGATTGGCAAAAAACATTGGATCATTTAAATATGAAAGCGCAAATGTTGTTGGAAACGTGCTCGGATACACGGATCAGTAATGCTGTCATGCAGCTTACTACTAAGTACAACGCTTTATTAACTCTGGCTAAGGAAGTAATGCGTCGTCTAGAAATGCATTATCAGGAACACCAACAACATAACACCCTTTACCAAGAGTGTCAATCGTGGATTGAACAGACTCGCGAGAAACTAACGCAATGCGAAATCATACCCGGAACGTTAAATGAGGTTCAGATCAAGTTAAATACTGTTAAGAATTTACGTCAAGGTTTTGAGTCCGGACAAAATAAATTACGGTATTTACTTGAACTGAAAGAAAAAGTTATTATAAATACTGAGCAAACGGGAGCTGCGAAAATTCAGGAAGACACAGAAAGTTTAAAACAAGATTACGACAATTTGCTGATACGAATTAACGATGTACGACAAAAATTAATGAATCGTCTGTCTCATCTCGAGGAAATTTATAAATTGCATAAAGCTTTGGAAGAATGGTTGGAAGAGATTAGACCAAGCTTGAAAACGTCGGGAGAATTTTTGAATGATTTAAGCGAAAAGCGAGCTGCGTTAGAGAAATTTAGATCCATACAGCGAGATTTTAACAGCCATAATGACATTGTAGAGAAAATTAGCAATAGTCTGAAAAACGATGATGGTTTAGATAACAAAGATTTCCAAAAAGGCTTAAACGAATTCGAAGAATTGCAGATGAGAACGAATGAAATTATTGAATCCCTAGAAAATCACGTCAATAATCATGATAAATACAAGCAGGCTCTACTAGAAATTCAAGATTGGCTTCGTAAAGCACGAATTGAAATTGAATTGTGTTCCGATTGTCATGGCGAGCAGCAGCATGTTGAGGATCGCCTTAATAAATTGGGAGAAATTGATGAATCCATGGTAGAGGGTAAATCCTTTATGGATGCTTGTAAAGAACTGGGACAAGCTGTAATAGCTACAAGCGGCAATGAGGGCCAGGATGCGGTAAAGCAAGAAATTAAACATTTAATCACCGAATGGGAAGCTCTACAAACTATGTCACGTGATGCCCGTTATAATTTAGAATTATGCCTAACTTCGTGGAATACTTTCCAGCAAAAAATCGACAAAATTAACGCTTTAATTGAAGAGTTCAACAAGCGCTTCGCACGAGCCAATGAAACCGAAAATAAGACACCTGAGGATTTGATAAACGCTACGGTAAGTTCATTTATACAGTGTCTTCTCTTCTCTTCGTCTTACTAGGTTCAATCGTTACTAAATCAATTCGTTGTACATGCTTCATTTGCACTTCCAAATAGTAAAACCGCTCCAAACCTAACTGTTAGCATTAAAATAAAACCAAACTAACTGCTTTAAATTTATTAAATCTTAACTAAAATTTAGAGGAAAGTTTGTAGTAATTTAATTATTACGGGAAATCCTTTGAATTTTTATACTGTGTTCTTGTTTCCTTAGAAACTACTACAGGAAGTCATGGCGGAAAAAGAGAACGTTGAAGAACTTAATGACACTTGCGAATTGTTGATGGAGCGCAGCGCTTGTTCGCGAGTACGCGATCAAACTGTAGACACACAAGCAAAATACACCAAGTTATTGACTAACACTCAGGGTAAAAGGAGATAATGGATTAAAATATGAACCAACACATTATGATGTTTTCAAATAAATTTCTTTAGGTCTTGTTGCCAGAATCGAGAAGAATTTGTCGGATCACACCGAGTTCTTGAATTATAAGAACGAGATGGACGCTTGGATAATGAAAGCTCAGGAAATTCTGGATGGCTGCAACGGTAAAGGTGACATGCAAAGCATTACCCAGCAAATTGAAACAATTAATGTAAGTTTGTTTTAATGTTAATACAGAGACTTGATGAGATAAAATTTGAATTTTTGCAGGCATTGTCATCTCGTTTGCCGGAAGGTCAGCATCTTTTAGGTATAGTACAAGATACTTATAACAGGGCATCCAATGTATTGCCGGAAGATAAGCAAGAAAAGTTACGTGAAATGATGACCAAAGTACGCGAAAGTTGGGATGCTTTAGGTTTAGCAGTTAAGCAGAAATTAAACGATTTAAAGCAAAATCAAAACCGTTGGGCAGAATTTTTGCACAATAAGGACAAATTAGAAAAGTGGTTGACTGAAATGGAAGAGACTTTGAAGTTAAAACCAAATACCAAAGGCGAACTAAGCGAAATGAAAACCCAATTAGAGCGCTACAAAGTCCATCAAAATGACATAAAGCTTAAAGGATCCGATTTGGAGCATCTTTGTAGTGAGGCCAAGAATTTGAACGCTGACATGGATGAAGTTCAAACCTTGCAGGAACTTTGGGGTAAAGTCAAAAACGATTGCAACGCTTTAGTCAATCGATTCGAAGATGAAGTAAATGAGTACAATGCATACCATCAAACTCTACAAGATGTGGAAAAATGGCTGCTGCAAATTTCCTTTCAACTGATGGCTCACAATTCGTTATTTATAGCGAATCGTCAGCAAACTCAAGAACAAATTAAACAACACGAAGCTTTACTTGATGAGATACAGAAATATCAGACAAATATAGATGATCTTAACGCTAAGGGCCAATGTCGGATCAAACGTTATGAGACCAGCGCTCCTACCGTACGCTCAACTGTTGAGACTCAATTGAAAAACATACAGGATAGTTACAGCTCTCTGCTGCAGACTTCAGTACAAATACGTAATCGTTTGCAAGAATCTTTGGCTAAATTCCAAGAGTACGAAGATACTTTGGAAAGTATAATGCGCAATTTGCAAGAATATGAGCCCATAATAAAAACTGAATTAGACACTCCTCCTAGTAACTTGGAAATGGCGCAGAAACAGTTGAAGTGCGCGCAAAACATGCAAAACAAACTGAATTTTGAAAAATCTCGTTTAGCTATTGCTGTTCAAGCTTGCGAGGCGGCCACTGCTTCGATTAGCAGACCTAGTTCCCCTTTGGAAACGGCCATGCAAGTGATTCCAGAACGTGAATTGGTGGTGCGTTCGCAACTGGAAGATCTTTTAGATCAGGTAAAGTAATGCTACTTTTCCATTTTTTACCTGGCCTTTCCCGATTTTCCCCAAGAACTTAAAAATTATATTCGAATATATACTTATATATGATTTTCTACTAAACGAAACTGTCATTTAATTTACTAAAATTTTTTATTGTTTGGTTTATAAAATTTAACTTAATTATTATTTATTTCCCCGTCTTATTTCATTTTTTGTTTTGTTTTTTTTTTTTTTTGTTATAATTGCCGCACTTTAAATGCACTTTTTGTTAAACAACCAAAATTCTGTGTTGATCATCTAACCTTAAAAAAATACCTTGCTCTAACCTCAACTGCCAATAACCAACAACAAAAATAATGATTGCACAACGACAATTCCAAACAACCAAAGATACCCAATAAAAGAACTCAAAACTCAACTACTGACGCTAATTTTGACGATGATGTTGAGCTTAATGCAGTTACTGATTATTTATTGGATGCTGTAGCTAATGAACGTTTAAAAAAACTAAATAATGTTTACGCAAACCGTGAACTTGTGCAAAAGCTATGTACTCTTAAAACCAAGGTAAGATTTCTTACGATGCCAGTCCATATAAAAGGCCTGTGGTGTTTGTTGCTTTTGCTATGTAAAATATAATGTCGGCAAAACGTAAAAAAAAAAAAAAAAAAAAATTTCAATCTTCGACGAAAATCATTTCTTTTTTCTGTACCGATCCACTTCATCCAACACATTGCTAAAGCCGTTCAATTTATTTCTAGAAAAAATTTTAAATATTTGTATCACTTTTAATTCATATACAGGTTCAATCCCACTTGAGTGGATTGATTGCTTCGGTTGGAGAATTAGAGCAACAGCAAAAACAACGCGCCGAATTAGGTGATTGGATTTCGAAACAGCAAGTAATCGTTTCCGACTGGATGATGCGACCATGCAAGTTACGCCCGGAAGCGGCAAAACAAGAATTAATGGCTATGGACGATCTCTTAAATGCCGTCGGAGATAAGCGTTCTCAATTAATGCTTGATCTGACCGGTTCACGTATGTTTTTAGATGTGTTTAATCTAATTTATATTTGAATTTACCTCGAGCCTATTTTTAATTTTTAGTGGCAGACGACGAAAACGATCTGATTGGCAAGATTGATAAACTTGAAACTCAATTGATGGACGCTATAGCCAAAAAGAAGGCTGGTCAAAACATTATTGATAACTATCGTCAGAGTGCTCAAGATATGAATAATTGGTTTGATTCTCTAATCAAGCGCATGGATGTTTTAGATAAGGGCTCGAGCTTAAATTGCGCTCAAAAAATGTCGGCTATTACCGACGTTAAAAAAGAATATGACGAGCAAGGTCCTCAAAAACTACAAGATTTAAAAAGTAAAGCCGCTCAAGTAGCCGAGATTATTAGCAATTTAGATGGTCAACAAGTGAAAGAACAGATGAAGTCTTACGATCGTCGGTATTTGGATTTGGGCAAAAGACTCGATCGTAAAGCTCAACTCCTGGATGTTACCAACAAAAGCGTGGAAGCGATAAAAGCTGAGACTGATCAACTTCAGAATTGGGTGAAGGACACCCTAAAAAGTCTTCAAACACCAGCTCTATTGGGTTATGAACCAAAATCCGGCGAGGCAAGGCAACAGACCATTAAAAGCATAATGAAAGAGGCCGAAAGTAAGCAGTCTCTAACTGATGCTTTAGAGAAACGGATTGCAAATATGCAATCGGAACTGGAGCCAGCAGAATATGCTCAATTAGGATCTGCATTACGCAATTTAAATACAGAACAGAAAAATCTCTCTGCCGCTCTTAAATTAGAAATGGAAAAAGCATTAGAGGCCACCAGATTACGTAAGGTTTTAGAAAATGATTTGGAGAAGGCTCGCAATTGGTTAAAAGCTAAAATATCAAAAGTTAGACAATTGCCCAGTTATCATCCTTTGACTGCTTTGGAAGTGGAAAATAAGCTACAAGAGAATAAACGTTTCGATGACGAAGCTAAACAATTTAATGATACCGTTTTAAGCGATTTGCAACGTCAGGCGATTAACATAATGAAAGATTGCCCTGAAACTGAGAGAGCGTCATTGCAGAAGATTCTCGACGAAATTGAAGCTGACTATAAAATTCTCAAAGATGAATGTGGCAATAGAGCTAAAACTCTGGGAGATCTATTGCAGGGACGAAAGGCTTTTGAGAAGTCAATGAAACAAATGATTGATTGGTTAAATGAAATGGAGACAGCCACCGAAGGCGATCTGCGTACATCGAATTTGCCAGTTTTGGAGGAACAGCTTGCGCACTATCACAAGCTGTTAAAGAAGGCTGAAAATATGGACGACCTTTTGAATGATATCAACGAACAAGGCAAAGGCGTGTCGCCTTCATTAAGCAATCCCGACAAACTTAAACTAAATGATGACATCAAGAGCATGAAAGATCGCTTTGGCAAAGTTAAGCAAACTTTGAATAACCGCGTCAGTACTTTGGGAGACCATATCAAAAAATACAAAGATGCAAAATCGAAATTGGCCGAATTTATGGAATTTTTAAATCGTATACAACAACGCTTGAGAGAATTGAATAAGCCCATTGGAGCCAAGATTGAAGATGTCCAAGAACTGCTAAGAGCCTACGAAGGCATTTTAAAGGAACTGAAAGATAGTAAACACAACATGGGTGATATGGAAGTAGATGATTTACCTGAATTGCAAAGTATTCTGGCGCAACAAGATGACATGATCAAACTAATCGAAGATCAATTGGCTCATTTAAGACAATTATTGTTGTTGCGCGAACAATTCATTGCATTGATTAATGAAATCATAGCATTTATTATGAAATATACTGACGTACTAGTTGACATCGAAAATGCTCCCGATAGTTTGGAGGAGAAGATTAATAAATACGATGATGTCATAGTTAAAATACAAGAATGTGAAGGACTTTTAGCTTCGGCTAACGATAAGGGACAAAAAATCGCATCCGAAGGCACAGCAGCAGATAAGAATAGCATAACAGAACAATTGCAATCGCTTAAGAATCAGTTGGGTAACTTGAGAAAGGCGGTTGAACAACAAAGACAAAAACATCAAATACAACTTGAACATCACAAAAAAATGGCAACTGACCTAATGGAAATACTAGATTGGTTGCATAACACTGAAGGAGTGATCAAATCACGGCCTCTGCTAGATCGCGATCCCGATTCAGTAGAGCACGAATTGCAAAAGCATCACAAACTTTGCACCGAAACTCAAGAATACTTAGATAAATTCAACAAAATCAATGGAAGCGTCAAGTCAGAGATCGGTATGCCAGGAGCTTTATTGGAAATGCTTTCCGAAGGACGTTCTTTGGTGTCATCCTTGCCACCTGAAATGGCTGAGCGTGAAAAGTATATGATCAACAATCGTGATTCCCGTTTGGCTTACATGAAACTAGTAGCGGAGTTCAATGCTTGGTTACACGAAGCCGAAGATCGTTTGCAATGTGGCCAGCATGGCATAGATTACGAACATTTAATGCGGGATTTAGAAGAACACAAACTTTTCTTTGGCAATGAAGCACTAATGCGAAGTCTAGTTCATAAACAAATACAAGAGGCAGCTGATAAAATTTGGCCATCCCTTAACAATTATGAACAGACAGAGTTATCGGGAGAATTAGCACAATTTCAGACGAAACTTACTAATGTCTTGGCGCGAGCTAAAACCCAACAAGCCGACCTGGAACGAGAGCACGAACGTTTTCGTGAATATCAACAGTCAATGGAACGCGTTAAGACGACAATTGAATGTACAAAATTCCCTGATGAACCGGTAAATAACTTGGCTGGTCTACATTTCAATATACAAAAGCTGACACATGCCATGGGAAATGTTATGGTAAGTAAATGACTTTCTAAAGAGAAAATTTCAGGCAAAAATTGCAAACGGTAAATGCGGTAAATGAATGGATGTTTTGTGATATAGATGAATGATTGTTAGGACCACCACCTACACTGGATTAAACTACTTTCATAAAATTCCTTAACTGCTTTCAATAGGTTATAATAACCGGTAAATATGTCTACGCTTTTGGCTTTTTTCTTTTATTTACCGGCCGGTAAAAGTTGTCCAGAAAGTAGTTTTTTGTCTCTACGATAACTGCACTTTAACGGACTCTTAAATATCGTATGGCTTTTGCTCTTTAAATTACAGTATTTTGCATATAAATATTTTTGTAGGAATATCTGCAAATGCAAAACGGCCATTAGCCATAACTTTCTCTTTCCATTCATCATGTCAAAAAGTTCTCTCTTATATAAAACTATAATTTTGCTCTTAAAATATTTGTAAGCAGTATTCACTATTATTGGAATGAGAATTCGTATATGTGGTGAGTGTCGCATATGTCACGTTTTGTTTGATTGAGAGTTCGCTCTCTATTTTGCATTATTGCTACTGTGCAAAGAGACAAATCTCTTTCGAAACATACCGGCTTTTCGACGATTTACGTATGCTCGTGTTTATTTTTGAATAAATGTCTGCATATTTATGCATATCTAAGCGTTTTCGCCTTAAAACGCTGAAAAGTTACGCAAATGTTTTTTTCGTTTTTGTATTTAAATATTTACGACGTACAGTCACGCCTTCATTTACACGATAGATTGAAATCGTATAGAACCTAGACATAGTGCGTTTAGTATATTGAAAGTTTTGTGAGAAAATGTAAAAATTACTGAACTCAAGCTCACATAACGATCACAAGTTTATATAATTGTAGGCATGGTCGTTACAACAATAAAAGGGATTAGAAAGTGTAGCAAGAATATGAACTGTTTAGCGACATGTTCCGCTCCATTGTGTTTAAAATGTATATAAGAGAAGTCTAGTTGTTCGTTATCCTAGAAATACGATACAAAGTGATCGAAGAAAGGTACAATTTCTAGAAATGATTACTGTATAAATTAATGCATAAATAGGATATTGATATATACCCTTTCATATCTCGCAAAGTCTAAAGAGGTTATTGTAGATGTGATGATTCCATAAAAGGAATAAAATGAATCTTAAGACATCCTCTAAAGGGTAACATTTTGAATGCTGTTTAAACATTGACGTTCTCTCAATTAGAACATTCTACCATGACTTAGAGTTTAACTATTGGAAACATTCTAATAATTAATTAAATCACATCATTTTTCCTGTCTGTGTAAGCATTTCCTGATCATTTGTTTGTATTGTATATCAATAGGTTTCCTTACATTTTTTACATTAAAAATATAATAAAATCTCTTCTATACGCAAAACGTTTTCTTCAATTTCTTTTAAGGATTATTTAAAAGTGAACTGACTATGCTTTAAAAAGAAAATCTAATTTCTATTGCCTGTCACATACATATTCGTCATATACTTCCTTTTAAAATATTTCAATAATTGAATTACTAAAAGAATATTAAAAGATGAGCAGAGAGGCTAACCAGCTAAAAAATCCATTTTATTATCTTAAAATAACGTGTAAAGAAATAAAAATAGTAAGTTTTTCATCCGCCTTAAGGGGTATCCTTGGTATTCGTTCTCTAAGCAGGAGTAGCTGTAATTAATATTTGGCGTAACAATCGACCATACTGAACATATACTTCGTAAATATTTGAGTTAGATCCTAGAGCAGTGCTTGCTTCTTAAGTTTTAAATGAAGTCAAAGGCATTTTATTTATTTATTTATTCATTCAATGCCGTGGTGCAAGCCATTCATAAATTCGTTTTCTCAATGAAAACACATTCAATGAATTTACAATGATATCAGTTTTTGTAATTATTAATGAAATGTTCGTAGGGTTCACTTTAAAAGGAACCAACTGTAAATAAATAAACATGTGTGCATGCATATGTGCTGAAGATAGAAACAAAGTATATACAAAAATTGATATTTACCAAGTGTTGAATGCCGCCACCTATAGGATTGAAAGTACGCGAAATTTATGCTGACGCTTGCCTAATTTATGCTGACAAATGCCTAAAGTCCATTTTATACAAATATTATACATTTTTCCTTCATTTCTTCTCACTATATCTTAATAAAGTAAAGTAAAATAAGGTAAAGTAAAGTAAAGCAATGGTTTAATGCACAAATTTTATGCTTGGGTTTTTTGCCGGCATTTTTTTATATATTATAAAGTGCTCTCTCAACTCTTATAAGAATTCTTCCTTGAAATTCTCTTTCATTTTTTCCACTCTCAATCAAATATTTCTAAGGGATTTTTCAATTTTTTGATTTTACGTCCGTATCGTCCAAAACATAATAGAGAGTAATTTTTCGCTTTGAGATGAGAGAAGAAAAAATTTGGAGAGCAAAATAAAAAATAATAATGAGCTCATTGAATTCTCCAATTCGAGCTTTCATTTTGTTATGTTACTAAATGTACTTAAATGTGAATTCATTTTAATGGTGAGTTTCAGACAGTGTTGTAAGTGAATTTCTTGTGCTCCTTGTGCATTTTTTTAATAGTGTTTTTACATATATATATATACATGAAATTTATATTTTAATCAGGCAAATCTGCATCAGCAAATATAAAGAACAAAATCAAAAAATATACATATGTATATACGTTTGTTTAACATTTAATAACAATAATAATCGATGAAAAAAATATAAACTTAAAAATGATTTTTACGGTGAATTGAGAAAAAAATTTCTAGTATTCAAGAAAAATTCTCTTTATTTTACAAGAAAAGCGTCGACGTCATTTTTTACGTTTTATATGCAAATTAGAAGAACGAATAAAGAAAAAGTAAGAAAACAATTGATTAAAACAAGACTACGGCATAAACCATAAAACAGAAGTTTTAATAAAAAAAAAAAAAAAAACCAAAGAAAACCAAATATATTGTGTATTTCAAGTGTATTTTAGGTGAGTGTGAATATTTTAAAATTTGTAAGTATATGCGCGTGCAGAAAAGTAAGAAAGTAAGGAAAAATCGACTTTTTCTTTTCGTTTAAAAACCAGAAGTGAATGGTGAAATTTCCTTTAGAAAATAAAAAAAGTATATATATATATATATGCGGACATTTATACCAACGTAACTGTGTATCTATATGCGTACATATATATATATATATATATATATATATATTTATATATATACAAAGTAAGCAAACAGGGATAACGTTTCTATTATATGTTATGTGACATTTTGGCTTGATTCCCATTGACCTCTCTCACCCTTGAATTTAATGGAAATTGCTTAAATTTTTTCTTAGTAATGTCGAAGAACTTTGTAGAAAATTTGCAGTCAGTTTTATTTTCCTTTTCAACGAAAATTTTTACATAAATTTATGCCAATGCTATTGCCTAAATACGAGTCTGTTATTTTGACTTTTGCAGAGTCAAACCAGTGACATTAGTCTGGTTAATCAACAGGCTCAGGCTTTGATACGAGAAGCTGATGCTCGCAATCGTCAGCTAATCGAACAGGATAACGCACAATTGAATCGTTTATGGCAAGATCTTATTAAAAGTTTGGAGCAACGCCTTGACAAATTACAAACAATTGCTGATAAGTGGGATAGCTTTGAAAATCGTCTACTCGCTTGGGAGAAGGCTTTGTCACGTTTATCGGATAAATTCCGAAATGTTGATCCGGTGGTAAGATCACGACGTCATTTGGAAGAGACAAAGCATGTTATTCAGGTGAGTACAAATACCTCATAGAATGTATAAAAAGCATAAAGGTAGCGATAAAATTCTAAAGAAATTTTTTAAAAATTTAAAAAATGCTCACATATTAATTTTTATTTATTATTAATACCGGTAATATTTTATGAACCTATGTGCAGAGAAAATGAAGGTTTTTACAGTTAAATTGTTACAGTAGAAGAGCAGTAAAGTGGATGTGTGAGAATGCAAGATAAAATTGAAGCAAATAATGTACAAAAAACTAGCGAAAATCTTTATTAAAACCGTTTCTACAATAAGGAGCAATTGCGAACAATTTTTCATTACTTTTAATCATTTACTTTCGGTAGAGAAGAGGTAAACCTAGAAAACTAGTGAATTCAAAGGCTTGCTGTATGTTGCACTATCCTTACGGGGTATATTTTGTCGTTATAACTGCTACGAGAAGACAACATGCTTTCTCTCATTTTGCATCAATTTTGTTATTCAGAAGGAAAAGTCACCCATTCCAATATCAAATTTGTTATAAAATATATTTGTTAAGTCGGATAAATCCCAAACAAAAAACTGCTTTTTGACTACTAGTCGCGTTTCTTCGAGGTATACATTCAGAATATGGCTATTAATTGAATTTAACAATTTCTTCTATAACTTATATATGTGCCAGCATTGGTTCGGTTTAGTCAGTTTCGTCTGTACTTTTGGTTTTGAAATGGTCAAAGTCGCAAGAATGAAGACGTTTGTTGACATATAAATGACAGTTAAATAATTTCATTACGGAAAGTGGCGTAGATTAGTGATTAGTATGTTAACTTGCTTTTAATGCAGAATAGAATAATAATATAAAGGAAATATTTATTAAATATCTTAGAACGTTTTCATATTCTTCATGGAATGTATACGAAATTGGGAGTTTGGCTTGCAGCACTAAGAAATATTCATTAGCAAGCCAACTGTTCGTTAGCCTTGTTCACCACCTACTACTTTTTCGAATTTTCGCTCCCCGAAATTAAAAATTCCGTAGTTGAAACTCGTATATCAAGTTTGAAATAGAAATTAAAGGTTTACACATACCAGGCGGACGAAAAACATGTGCTAGCTTTTAAAAGCTATCCCTTTCTGTACATACACGCTGACGTACAGGGTCTACTAACTAACGTTATTTTTACTACACGATGCAATGCTCCAATGCAGTCATCTCCCATCACTTGTATGTTACAGAGTATATTAAATTTCAGTGCATATATGCAACTGCTAGGAAGATTGCCTATGGATTCATCGCTTATTAGACAAGACGATTTCGAATTATTTTCTGAATAAATTTAAACTTGTCTGTCTGCCTAATATCTCTCCGGTTATTTTTATTTTCAACCAATAGGTTTAATTAAAAAGACAGGCCCTTTTGCAAAAGGGGACCTGATCGAACTATCTGCATGCCCATTCCCCTTCACTTGAGAAATTCTTTAAACGAGAAATATGTCCGTCTTCAAATGAATGAATTTTTTGAACCCACTCCAGTGTAACCATTCTTACGATAAGTAAAATTTATATAGCAACAAAACTTAGTTTTTAATATTCTAAGCAAGGGGCAATCTCTTAATAGAACAACAATTTTCAAGGTCAAATAGAAGCGTCTTTTTTTTGGTACAGCATGTTTATACTTCTTTGGCGGAACGATATTTTATCATCTGCTGTCGGCAGTTCGATATTGGAATCTGTTATCTCTGATTTTAGAATTCCTTGATGATTCCTCGAATGTGTTTAGAAGAAAATTGACCACATTCTAAGCTAGGGATATTATGAAGCAAAGTGGTTACATCAGCAGCCCTTTAGTCGAATTATACATATTATTGTATACCTTGTAGTTGTATACCATTGGCCTATGGCTTCATAGTTAATATAATATAAATGAAAATACATATTAATGAAAATGAATCATAGCAATAATAAATGAAAACAAGTAAAAAAGCTATAATGGGGTAAGGCCGGTCACTAAATGCCCTACACCAACCTACAGTATTGCAGATTACTGTCGCTTTGCGAGAATTTTCTATGCGCTATACATTCTATAGTGCAAACCTACTTCATCATAATATCGCCAAAATTTCGGCTTGTAGGTTGAACACAAGAAACAGATAGGGATGAACAGATAGACACATAAGCTGAGATCTATCCAAAAAGTGATTCTGAACCGATAGGTATAATACAAGGTTGATCTATCTCAAGCCATTCTGTGTGTTGCATACATCCGCATAAGCTTAATGTACACTAATACCACAAGTGGTGTAGGATGTAATGAAATGCAAAAATCGTTCCACAATAGACATTTGTCATGAGAATGAACTGTGTCAAATTTTTGATCCCGTAGGTCTTTTTTTTTTGGATATCATCTCTTATAGTCATTACTTGTTTCCGTAAAACAAAGCAGAAAATCTGTATTTCGTGTATAGAGCCATTGAAATAATAATAACTTGCAAGCTAATGGTGGGAATGGTGGACAATCTAAAACTCAGAACTCATTCTACATCTATTGTGTCACCCTATGAACTTATTGAGTAACATTTTAAGCCTTTACATGAGAATTAGGTTGAATTTTTTTTTGACGATTTCTCACCAAAAATATACGCTTATATGGTAGGAAAGTCTAATTTTTAACACTACGGCGAAAAAGGCTGAGAAATAATATGATGTTTGACAAGAAAATTAATTTTGCTGAATATGCGCTATGTCAGCATTTTGACATTTTGACCTCCTTTACCATATGAAGACACTCAACAAAAAGAAAGGTATGCCTTCATATGGCATTTTATTTGTAAAATAAATGAAGAATTGTAAAAGGTGATGAATCGGATATCGTCCGCCCTCTTATCATGCAACTTACGTTTTACTCGTTTTTATTTGAAGGTAGAGTGTTTTCCAAATTCTTTGTAAAGTGAAAATGATTTTTGTACATTTGTTTATTTTTATTAAAACCAGTTCTGTCCAGTTCTCTCTTAGGCTGCTTTTAAAGTTTTATTTTTAACACATTTTTAGTGATCTTATTAGCAATAAACTCTGGCAAAAAAGCCGGTTTTTCATTTTTAGGCTTAACTGTAATAAAACTTCAGCAAAACGAAAAACGAACGAAAGGTACAAAAAGTAATAAATTTCTGCATGTGTAGGCTGTCAGTTGTTGTTGTAATGTGTCTTTCTTGCATATTTCTTACTTAGTCACAATTTTTTCTTCAGCAGAATTTGTGATCTCAACCGTTTTTATAAAATTTGATTTGCTTTCGCAATAGTTTTTGCACTTTAAGCTTTACTTATTTGAAAAAGATATAATTATCAGACCAATCAATTGTACTTAATACGTTATTGTTGTTGTAATAGAATGTAAAAAATTAGGTGGGTGAACGAACTTTAACTAAAGGGTTAGGTTCTTCGCTCTTGCCATATTTTTATAAGCACGTAATTAATACTATCTGACAGCTGGATTCCTTGATATAGCGATATCAGCTTTAATCTATTCTTAATCTAATTGTTGTCTTTTATCGCTTACGACGATATTCAGGAACTGTTTGTTAAGAATTCGACGCGTCTGCGTTAAAACTTCAAACCACTTGTCTTGATATCTATATAGTAAACATATGGCTTTTGCTTTGTTTGCCTTGTCTTACGATAATATATCTTATTTATGTATACATAGATAAAGAATCTCTTCTATAACCGCCATAATACTCAAGTTCACGGTCCTATTAAGTAGCTTTAAATATAAATATGAAAAAAAAAAAAAAAAATTAATTGCTCAAGAGGAAAGACAAACAAACAATTGTTTAAAAAAAATATGGTTAAACATTTTAAAAGCAAAAAAAAATTTTTATAATTACATAAATTCATTGCACGTAAATCAACAATAGAACGATGAATTCATGAATGAGTGTAAACTGCTAATCTAGTGGGAAAAGCTTTGTGCGGTTCAATAAGAAGAAGAATAATGAATAATTTAACCGCAAAGCGTAAGCGAGTAGAAAAAGGATGGCTTAAGAAGTAGTGGAAGATAAGTAGCGTTTTGATATAAATTATGATTATTTTCATTATGAATTAATTATACATTTTTTTAATTTTAAACATTATTTATTAGGTTAACAATTGCGGGATCGAGTTTAAACTGTTAACCTTAGACCTTTGGGAGATTTTATTATCGCACTCACATTACAATTTTTAATAAGGTCTAGCAAGCTCGTAGAAAGATTAGTTTGAAAGTTATTCAAGCTATGAACTTTTCTTTACATCTATTTAAACTCCATCTTATAAGGCAAACAAGTAGAAGCACTATAGTGCATCACTGTTCACTATCAAATATCCTACACCACCCTACAGTTATTCATATAAGGATTTTTCAAAATAAGGCATCATATGGGAAGTGGTCGAAACAGTGGTCCGATCTGAACCATTTTCAATACCGTTGGTCCGGGTCAGTTATCTGTACGTGCGGTTGTACACGATGGCCGGCAAACCACCTTGGAGAAATAACCGAGAGTGTCATGAGCTGTCCACTTGTAGACTTCTTTGCTAAAAATTCAGTTACCATGGAAGCTCAAGATTTAATAGATAGTTTTGCGAGTTACTAAGGAACTCGTGGAATTTTCTAGTGTGATTTGGTGCCTGGTGTATGCCAAGGGGGTATTAGCTGGATGGAAACCCAGGAAATATTGGCAGTCCAAAAGGAAGAATATGTCAGTAACTATGGCACGCGTAGCGCCAATCCTAATGGATTACAGAATAAGACTATGGGAGCCACGGTCAGGCGTAGCGCTGCAAGATACTTTGGTGGAAAAGGCGTGTGAGATCTGACTATCTTGTGTGGTCCTTCGGCGAGTACTTGTGACGCGTGTGGGTATTCCCAATTGCGGGGCGTTAAATATGTGAAGATGCATTGTACGCCCAGTCTTACTTAAAGTCCTTACCCAAAAGGTTCTGGCTGTGATACCCTGCTTAAGTAATCTTTATTATAGAATTACATTTTTATACCCTCTACCGTTTGTGGTACACGGTATGGTATTGAGTTTGTGCGGATGTGTGCAACACCCAGAAGGGCTTAAGATAGACTCTAGCTGCTCTGTCTGCTATGTTCTTGTATCCAACCTATAAATCGCAATTTTTGCGGTATTTCGATGAAATTTGGTACACCGACGTTCTTAGGCACATTGGCCAAAGCCATTGAAAATGGTTCCAATCGGATAACCTTTTTTTTTCTACTAAGCAAAGTGGTGTAGGGTATTTAATGGCGAGCTGCGACTTGTTCTTTGGATTATGTCGCAGATCTACTATGAACCCTTTTTCGTCTTTTGTATCTGATTCGAAAAGCATATTTCATATATCCGTGTAATGAAAAAACTATTTTTCTATATTCGCTAGCAATTGTTCTTTCGCAAACAAAACAAAAAAATTTTGACGCGAAAAAGTGTCAAGAAAGACTGAAAATAAGAAAAAGGAAATGTAAACACACAAAAATATAAGTTAAATACGTATTAAAACATTCCTAATTTTATCTTTTACATTATTCCCTTCGTTTAAAATTGTCATTGTCACTTGTTCTCATAAGCTTCGATTTGCGATTTGGTTAGGTGTTTCCAACCTAATTGTCAGTCATATAATTGCAACACATATTCGTAACAATGTATTTTTCCGCCCGATATAGTTATGCGTTTTGAAGATAAAACATTTTCAATTGCTCAACACTGACATCAGTAAGACATAGTCTGGTGAGCAAGAGTCACTACACACTTACCCATATTTAAGGTTGATAGCCAACTTGGTCAAGGAACTTAAAAGTTACGCACGTCATTGCATTACTCTCTCCTCAGCTTAAAGTTTAAAAGATATCATATTCCATATCACTTTGAAAATTTTAAATGATTTTTCATCGCGTTCACGTATAAAAAAAGATCGTTTAACTTTAACGAAGTTATTTTATGGAGCTATAAATTAAATTGAATTAATTTTAGTTATGTAAAAAATCACATTTATAGCTGCAGAAATATTTTCCTCGCAACAGCCAAACCCCGACGCAGTCCATAATAAATCATTAATTTGTAATAAACAAATTTTAACAACCGTTATGTTTATAAATGCGATTAAATTTCAGTACACCTCTCCTCCACCCTTCCCTACACACGCACACATATTTATAATGTGGGTTTCCATTTTGGCTTTAGCTTCGAATAATTTATATAATGCGAACGGGTTTCCGTTTCGTAGGTTACTTTCAGAACTCTAAGACTTTCTATGCGCTATACATTCTATACATCCTGGTTTCAGAGTAAGTCCTGCCTAGTTTTTCTTAATCATTCATAGGCGAGCGGATGTAAAAGAAGAGGAGATATGCTCAACTCAATATCTGATCTTTTACATTCACAGCTACCTGGAAATAGTGATTAACATTTTCAAAATGGTTTGATTGTCAGTTTGTGTATACCGTAACTCATAGCTAAATATATATACATACTTGCTTCTAGATATAGATATGTATAAAAATATATTAGTGCCAAAAAAAACTCCAAAATACCGCCTTTCAAATACTATCTTAAAAACAAACAAAAACATTACGTTAATGCAGTTGTTTATACAATGATTTTTCTAGATAGGCCAAAAGGTAATGGTTGGAAAATTGATACGATCCGAACTATTTTCAATACCGTTCGTCCACATTTCACCAAAACATTTCAAGTATTGCAACAAAATTTCATAGGTTGAACATAAGTATAGAAAATGGACATATGGACGGATTAAGAATACTATTCTGTATTGATTGGTATAATAGGAAGAGGTTCTATTTGTAGTCCTTCTTTGTTTTTGTATGCATCTGCATCTGCACTAACTCGGTATATCCTTGTACAACAAGCGGTGTAAAGTATAGAAATATAAAATATGTTTTTTCCCAGCCGAGAACATAATCTGATAATGAATAAAGGGAAGAATTCAAGATGAATACTTTAGGAGAAGGCAGTGAAAGATTTGGATAGATTGGCTTGGCCAAGATCAGCTTAAACAAAAAAAAATTTTATCACTACTGTCTCTCCAGGAACGAGTAGAAAAATCAACACAAATTCCTCAAGACTTAATTCTATTATTCTTAAAAGTAGTGGCAATGATAAATAATTTATTTCCATTGCGATGACCTTTGGGTTTCGCACAAATAGTAAACTTGTTAAATTTCTATAAAACATTTACGATAAGATAGGAAGCATGGCATGCACTAATTAAATTGCAATCGCCTTTAAGCGAATCTTGGATAACTATGTGGCATAATAATGTGGCATCGTTCTTCTTTAATTGTTATTTTATCAATGCACAGATCTATTCCATGCTTAACAACTTTTTGGATGGACCACTTAAAAGAATATATTATACTATATTTCCTATACTCACAGTAGGCAATCCGTATCTCCAATTTGGAAGATTTTCTGCTTTTTCGTTTTTTAGCTAAAAATTTCTCTTTCTTTTCTTCTTCTGTTTTACATCGTAGAAAAACCATAACTACAACGCTTGATTCAGACTTTATTTTGATACGACAAGAAACTATTGAAAATTATAGTGTAGTTCGCATAGTCACCACATCTTCTGGAGACTGCTGAAGATTAGATTATCAATTCATGGTGTATGCCTTCGCATGGGATTGCCCAGTCGTCTAAGCTTTATATTGTCATAATAAACTTCTTAATAGAACCATTTTATTAAGCAGTTAACTGCGTTGACCTTTTTAGCGATATACCCGCATATTCGTCAAACGCAGGGTATGGGTGAAGAAACGATAAAAACATTTTCTGAAATATATGATTATGGCAAATACGTATTCGCGATGATAAAATTTGGTAAGAAACATCGACAGGGACGGATGGACGGATCATGACATCTATGTTCCTCACACACTATCAACTGATTAAACATACCTGACAAAGACTTTCAAGTGCTCCCTCGTATTCTAAAAATATTTACTTGTATATATAGCGCGGTAGCAAACTATACCTTCTCTGTTGGGTTTATGGCACAATAACTTCCCTCATGTCAACCGGAAAATCGGATTCTTAACCTTTCTGAGCATAATTGCACACCAAGCGAGGCGTTGTGTTGATAACAAATTTACATGGTGTTGACATACTTTGGGAAAAGAAAAGCTAGTCAATCATTGACAGACTTGAGGCGCAAGAAAAATGTTAAGTGGCTTTATGTCACAATCGTATAAGAAACGGATGAAAATTTGAAGTTCCCTTGAAAAGAGGTCTTGCATTTCAAAGATGAGAAAATTCGACTCTCATTTTCTCTTCTCACTTTATTTGCAAGACATAGATGACCGTTTATATCGTACATCTAGAACAACTTAAGATACATCCGTCTCTTATTTTGCCGAGGAATCCACAGTCATTTTCGAAATCAATTCACGCTTGCTCGTTCGTCTCCCTCTTCAATACTTGCGATATCTTTTTTTTTTGCAATCTCCAGGTCGCAATTTTTGGGTTATTTTGATGAATTTTGGTGCACCCTACCATTTTGGTCGCAAAGACAAACTTTACTGAAAATGGGCTAAATCGTATAACTTTTGTGGCTGCTCTCTACATAATGTCTTGTTTTGAAAAGATTCTCGTGAAAATTAAATCCTTATATAGCCAGAAGATTTATTTTTTAATGGTTTATTATGATAATCGGTCCTTAGTAGTAATATGACATAAAAATTAACTCTACCAAATTTGAACCGTATGGATCTGTTGTTCGACTCTATTCCAGGTTCTAATGGATACTTAGCCTCTATAGAAGATAAAGGTCTAATTTTTAATATTTTATGATAAAAATAAATCCACAATGGAAATTTAATATAAAAATTAACCATAGTAAGTTTGGATCACGTAGGTCTATTTTAGGGATCCCTCTTTATAGAAGGGCTCTCTTGAAAAATGAATCTTCATATGACAACAAAATCTAATTTGTAATTTTTTATGAGAACAATAGTGAAGGCATAGGAAAATCTTTAACCTTCAGACAACGTCTGTTCACATTTTGGTCCCCCTCTTATATATAATAACTGTCGTCAAAAGTATGACTTTATATGGATACGCGGTATAATTTTTCCCACGCGCTATCACGAAAATGAATGGACGTATTAGGGAAAATGTAATGTAGAAAATTTAGTGGCCGCCTTGCCTAACTATAATGTCTTTCCTTGCTTTTATTTTTTGAGTTGGGAATTATTACGTAGCTTTTCTTAAAGGACAGATTTTTTGGTGCGTCAATAACTACGAAATCGCGATGCAGCTTCCGTTGGTCTTACCTATGGCAATTCTTGGCTTCCCTGCGATTGCTTTCCTTTACTTAGCTGAACATGAAAAGACACTTAGAAGCAAAGGTTGCCTAGGGTAGCGACGTAGGGTAACTACAATTCGACTTAATACACTTTCGTACCAATTGTTGCTCTTGTAATTATTTACAATTCAATTGCAGTTAAATGTTCCACCAACACCTACTTCGGTACTACGGCCGGCTGTCACTTATCAAGCCGGCGTTTTTTTTTTTTAATTTCCCATAATACATATAAATGACATACATGTATGTATGCAATATTATAAATATATAATTTTATTTTTTCAATTTTATTTAACTACGTAATAATACGACTAAAAATAGCTTTAAAAAAAGAAATCATGGAATCGCATACAAATTAAATTTAAATAATTAATTGATAATAAACAAAGAAAAAAAAAAAGAGAGAGCGAGAGAAATATAATAAAGAGGTCATATTCGGCTCAAATCAAATCTTTTAATAACGACTGCTTGTTTTTATAACATGGATTGTAAGGCGTTTATATAGACCTAACTATCGGTGACTATTGCTAAATTATAATGAATGTCTTTATACATGATTGATATAAACAATTTTATTTTCTATTTGTGTCCTACTTTCTTTTGACGTTTCAATTTGTCAAAGTCTGACTACCTGCTAATCAGTTCAGAGCATATGCTCCAACAAATTTGCTCTTGTGAATAAGCAAAACTTTTCCGATCAGAAATCTCGCTTCAGCACAGAAATGTTATACAAGTTAGCCTGCAACACGCACTGCACGTTGCACTAAACGAATAATAAAATCATCATTTCATAATGGACAGACAGATAGACACGAGTGGAGAGAAAAGGAATATGTGGCGAGAGATCTAGCAATGGTCCTTTAGTATTGATTAAATACAGTTATGGGTGTTGGACGTAGGGAACGAATATGAAATTTCCCGAAATATGATGAAAATGATCACATTCCAAGTTGTGCTTGCAACGGGATCTTCTATCTGATAAGCAAATCGTCTCTTACGATACCAGTGTCGGCTGTTGGTGGGATAAAGTTGAAGAATATAACGTTTTCGGTATGGAACGATTCCAATAACAGCTGAAGGAATTGAGCCGAAAACGGAAGTAATATAACAAAAGTCGTGATGCCAATTTTTTTTACAGATGACGACGTCTGCAAAAATTCGCTTAAGGAACGTACGCAGCAGTGAACTGTAATATGCTATTCTCTCATTTATATTCCACGCACCTTGCTCCCTATAGCTAATACGCGTGGCATTCGAGGATTGTGTCTTCGACAAAGGACTCGATTGTTGTGACGGGTACCCAAAAATGTTTTGTGTTTGCTTTCAAAAGTACAGCTCTCCTCTAGGTGAGAAGGTCATAGGAAAGCCTCTTAGATAAAAACCGCTGGTAAAAATACGCTTTTCTCCATTCTTTTCAGCCATTGAAAAGTAAAGCAAAATATTATAGAATAAGTTAAAAACCATATGGCACAAGCATATCTTCACACAATAGGCTCTAACAAATTGAAAGATTTCGTTTTGAAGTAGCGAGGCTTCGGAAAGAAAACTTGCTTAAAGTCCGACGCGTTAGTGAAGGTAGCTGTACAGCTATTAATTAGTTGACTCATTACATTTTACGCAAACAATCTTTATATCCTACATCACTTGCGGTATAAGAGTATACTACGTTTTTGCAGATGTATACAATACCCAGAGGCACTTAAGGTAGACGCAGCTAGTGTTACGTCGATCGATTCAGAATCAGTCTCAGTTTGCATATAATCTTGTCTGGTCGCCCGTCTTGGGCTCCTCTATTCAACCTAAAGGCCGTAATTTTTAAGACATTTTGACTTGTTTTGATCCAAGACGGAAAGCTCCTGCAAATAGTTCGGATTTTATCACTTTTTCGACCACTTCCCATATAAGGCCTTATTTTAAAACTTCGTTTTTTGAACAGCTAGGGTGTTGTAGGGTGGGTATAGTGTTTTTACTTGTTTCAAAGTATAATAATTTTCATTGCCCTACGTCCGTAAGAATTTCAAGCTCGGTAAATTTATGCTTATACCCACAAAAGTGAACTGAAGAAGAACTCACTGCAAAACATTATATCGACCGACACTGTACGATGTTAGGTTACGCAGTGCGATGAGAAATAGTTTAGCAAAACTCCTGAAGCCGACTTAGACGCATCAATACGCGTCCTCCCTCTCGCGCCATGAAACGTGACCGTAATCCGTAGTCGTTGATTGCCTGAGTGGTATTATCTGAAATCGAAGCATGAACATTGCCCGCATAATGTTAATTCCCGAAGAAGTTTCAAGACCATTGAAGTGTAGCAGCCACTTACCTTATTGTTAGGTTATAAGCAAATGAATGTAAGATAATATTATCCTACTTTATATTTTAAAAGTCGGTCCAATCATCCATATGCTTCTCAATGCTGGACTTAGACTTTACAATTAAAAGTATTTCGAAACCAATGTCATCTCTTTGTGGATATTGAGGGTTATCCTCAGTAGAATACGAACAAAAGGACATACTTGTAGGTCTTGTATAATCACTGCTACTAACCTTTGATAATCTAAATCAATGCACTATGCGTTACAGTAAAGGCAAAAATAGTAAGTAAACTTCATTTGGAGTGCGAAGTATAAAAACTCTAAGCACGATTAGTTTCTCTTACCTTGAATTGTTGCTTGAATTGAGCAAAAAGCAATTGAAATTAATTTTCCATACGATAAAAATAGCAAAAGCAATCTTATGCCGTATTTGTAGTTTTACCTTAAACGGTAATAACAAAAACAACAACAAACGCAACAACTGTGCGTCGATACTTTTCACTTAACATAACATTAACTTAACATTTTTTTTTTTTTTTTTTTTTTGGCTAATTTTAGATTAATTTTATATCATAGAACGTAATAAATAAATTGATTTATATATATATGTACACGAATATATAAAAGTAGGCACATGCTTATGGCAATACTTCAGGGGCTTTTACTATAAAATAGTGAACTAGTTCAATCCATTTGTTGTCACATGTACATTCTATTGTGACCTCCAAAATATTCTCAAATACTGAATAATATTACGAACGTTAGGGAAATGCGCTTTTTGGAGGTAATCTTCACCAATCTTCACCGTGTGTTCATTGTGTTAAGATTCCTCCTTCTTACCTTGTCATGTTGTATTTGTTTATAGAATATTGAAAAATTCGTATAAATAAATTTTATTTGTAAAGTATTGAAACCAACCTGTGTTGGACTATCTGCTTTTGTATGCTCTATACGATGAGCTTTGTTTTCTCTCCCACTATCGTTTTTATCGTTACATTGCTTTCAAAAGTACGCTTTACAGAGGGCATAGGACATTCTATGCGCATATCCTTGTTCACGGAGGGAATCTGGATCGCTTTAAAATTGTCTTAAATTTTCAAAATCCCAAAAGCACTTAAGAGAAAAGAATCAAATAAATTTTAAAAATAAATTTTAAATTTTAATGATTTTATCCTTTTTTTACCCTTTGCCTATCAAAAAGTGTACGCTTTAAAAATATTTTCAAATTATCGAAAATCACTGTTTGGTTTCTTGTCTTGCTAATGCCAGATTTTGATCATTATGACCCTGAAAAGCTACACCTGATGCTAAAGAGTTCGTATACGAAGACAAGATTTAACGTTTGCCAACGATGATGTAGCATAGAAACTGAAAATATTGCATCTATTCGGAAAATTGTCAGTTACGACTAAAGGTATCCGAATTCGCTATGTTTTTGGGAGCGCACGTCTTTAAGAAGATATAACGTGTCGTTCATCATAGAAGTGTTTTCATTTGCCATTAATTTTCTCTGTTTTTTTGAACTAGTTTTAAATTTTTTCCAATTTTACACCGCTTTACCTAGCAGGCATAGCTGGACAATAAGCAAATTGACAGCAATCACGTCTAATAAAACATAACAACAGGAGTTTAATCATGAAAATGAAAAATGCTAAAAAAAAAAACGTGTAAAAAGGTTACAGTCACCCATGATCCCATGCGGCATGCTCTATGCCACTTCGCTTAATTCAAGTTTCAGTCCATTCTCAAGTTAGGTTTTTAAAAAAATGTAATTAAAAAAAAAATGAAAATAAAATAAAGTAAACTTAGTATGCGGGGTGGACGAAAAGGTGGTACGATCTGAACTATTTGGAAAAGTGTTGTGCTTGGGTCAAAACACGTCGATGGACCAAATTTCATCAAAATAGGCAAAAAACCGCGACCTTTAATTGGAACACAATAAATCAGACGGACAGTGGTATAATAAAAAGTAGGTCTATCTCGAGCCCACCAGTTTTTTATGTACGTCCACGCCAATTTAATACACTTTTGTATCGCATGTAGTGTAGGGTATAAAAACCGATATATTCAGCATATAAAAAAAAAAAAGTATTTCTTACAAATGCAAAATAATTATAAAAAATATTTGCTTTTACTAGCATTTTTTTTTATCCATTTGTGTAACTTCCATATCACAGTTCATTCTGTTCTGTTTTCGAATCTTAACGCGATACGAGTTGAAGTATCAATTTTGATTTCAATATCCTGAGGCTGAGAAGTAAATCTCTAACTAAAAATTGTAATTTTGTTTCACAGTCAGTTCTCCTATTGTCCTAAACTGGAATTAATATGCCAATATGGACGGACTCAACGTTCGACTATCTGATCAGTTTGGCGAAGATCTTAATATTGCCAAAATAATGAATTGAAAGGAAGTATGAAATCGAAATTAGTTTTCTTCAGGGGGCTTTTTTAACTTTGCTTTTATAGCTAGAAAGAAACAAGTGTAGAACTAATAGCAGTGGATGAGTACGTAGCAAGTGTAACCGGGTAGGTAAGAAGTGCGACTAACAAGCCAGTATTTGCCGGTTCAAATCTCAGTGCGGTGGAGTTTGGGGCATAACACTTACCGATTGAGCGAACAGACCCACTAGGCTTGGCCACCTTCCACCTTCCTATATCTCTTCCTTTCTTCACTTCTTCTTCTTCTTTCTAGCCGTCACAGTGTTACACGACTAGTCGACATACACTGAGTGAGTGTTGTGAGCTAACGTTCGTCAGTGATTCTAGCATCTATCCTTTAGCTGATCCTGTCAAATACACAGCGTACACAGCGTAAACCTGTGCGCTCTGAATATTCATCCAAATTGTTTACCTTCATGGTTCATTTTCATTTATTCGGGCTTCGCATTTTTCATCGCCGAATGCGATCGACGGTTTGGTAGAGTTTGTTTTCGAATTAAACAGGAAATGTAATGCTCCTCGGGAAGTTTACGTCGTGCAACGTATAGCAGAAAGCTGAAAAAGGAGGCTGTTTTCCCTGCACATTTGGGCAGGATCTTATATGCTGCAGCATGGAACATATTGAACTCTATTATCCGGTACAGTAGTAGCGCTAGTTATGCTCTTTCTTCGGAACGATAGCTTCCATTAGGGGTTGTAATTTTAACTGTTGCCCTATATGTTTGCTGGCCTTTACCTGCATGCTCACATAGCATGTTACGTCTCCATCGTTTTCAGAAATTTTAAAACATTTTTTTATGCATTTCGTTATGCTAGGGGCAGAAAACAAACAAACTCGATCTGAACTGAATATCACGTTTTTTTGATTGTTTTTTTTTTTTTTTTATTTTATTACAGCAATTATAGCTATAGTTAGTTTTTATTTCGATTTCGTTTTAATTTCATTTATAATTGGGTTGTCGCACTTACAAATACCACAAACATTCTCACGGCGTTTACAATAACAATAACTTTTTCTATAGCGAAGCTTTTATTTAACACTTTATAGGGTATCTTTTTATGACATCCATTATACGCAAAATTTATGTTCATATATAAAGTTTGCTAACGCATACGTCACGTTTTGCCAAAATTTCCTTACTAAACTCAAGATAATATATTGGTATTAACACTTTCGCCAGGAGAATCTATTGCGGGGAAACATCCATCGCAGGCTTAGATCAATTGGAATAGATTTTATGTACGCGCGTATTTAGCAGAGCATTCAAAACAATTACAATGAACAAGAGTGAAGGTCACGAAATATCTTTGAAAATAACTGCTTTGGTCATTACCCTCAAAATGATATGAGAGTTGCTGCTGACACAAATACAATCTCTAAGCTTGCTTTAGTTCAGTTCCTTTATATGTAGCTCAGCGATGTATGCGGTCATTCTTCTAGACTTGATGGCAAACTTTAATTCATATTTGTAGAGGGCGCAGGGCGCAACTAAAAGATTCGTTCGATAGGAAACGAAACTAAGCGATGAAAAACCCCAACACGAAACAATCACAGGTTGCAGAGACAAATCTGCGCATGTTCCATGTTAACATAGGGAACTCTTTCGAGGTAAAGAACGAGAACTAAGTAGTCCTTGATACAAGCTAAAAAGCTTAGTGCGATGGCTCGAGGATCGAGTTGGCCGACTTTCATATCTACCTACGTTCAGCTATCGACTGCCGGCAGATCGTTATCACTTCAGTTGTAAGGCCCTAACAGTTTGATCATCAGATTTTCCTGCTCCATATTGTATTATAATAAAATGCGTTCTCTGCTTATGTATGTGTATGTTTTATTCGTTTTGTAGACATTTGTATTTACTTGTACTTACGGTACGTGCTCGGCGTACCTTTTTTTTAAGAAAGAAGAAAAAGAAACAAAGCGACTAAAGAAAGACTTAATAATAATAAAAATAAATTTTGCATAACCGCTCCGTGGCGGCATTAACCTTCAAATGTCTGGTTGCGAAACTCTTTAATTCACAACGACGCTTTGACTTAAGTCTTTAAAGTTTCAATTACGTGCCTTTACTAATATTTACTTTATATATATATTTATTTATGTATACAGAACGAAATAAAGAGAACAAATTTTTTTCACACCGGTATACTTTTTCAGTAAACAATTATACAAAAAAATGAATAAAAATAAATAAATATTTATGTTTATGTTTATTTTAAACGCAGGAGGTACTTAACGAGTCTGAAGAACTTAAATCATCACATAAAGATATTGAGGCGCTCTCAAAATCAATCGTCACATTCCTTGGGGAAGTTCACCAACCCTCGGCGGAGGCCATACAGGCCAAATTGGATAACTTAGTGCAACAACAATCCAAGTGAGTAACAAAAAATACTTACATAAAATTACTTCATTATCGTGGCGTTGTTAGTACATAAGCTCTGTTTTTTTTTTTTTTTTTTTAAATATCTGATTATGGGCTAGTCGCTGACTGGAGCTCTCGAGCACTTTGTTGTGTTGTTTCACTTGTGTGTTGATCAAAAAAAAAAATTGTTATGAGAGTTGCACTAGCTCGGCTCAAACCAACCGCATCATGATAATTAAAACACATGCAATTGTTTAAATTTGTTGTTTTTAAAACTTTTTGATATTTTATTGTTGTTGTTTTGTATACGATTATAAAACCGGAAATTGCCGCTTTATACATATTTATAAAGAGATTTGAAAGCAAAACCGGCAATAATCGATATTTATCGCTTTATAAAAAAAGTGGGAGTTCTTTCATATATTTTCAGTTTTAGCTTTAGCTGCTTTATTAGATACCGTTTCGGTTGATTCTCATGGTCTATTGCAATTTGTTTGTGACAGGTTTTCTTTTCTCGTGATGGTTCAGTGAATTAAAAAACAAAAACAGAAACAAAAAAAAAAAATATGCTGCAGAAAGGTAGAGCCGATGTGTCCCGGCGAAGTGTAACGCAACAGTCAGTAGATTGTGAAATTTGTCTATTTTTAGATTACAGTCTAACGAGTAGACTTTTTTTTTCCTCCTTTTTTTCTGCTTTTGTATTTTCCCTCTCTCTTCTTTTTGTCTCTTACATATAATACTTCTTTTGTAACATTAACCTGCTGTAGTAAGCATCACTCTGTGAGCTATTGTTTTGTGTTTCCTACTTTTGCTATGTCTCAAGAGTTACTTACTTACATGTTCTTCCCGGGTACTTGGCTTTATTTTTTTATTATTATTATTTTTATTAAAGGCAGACACAAGGTCATTTTTTAAAGCCAAAGCAAAAAAAGTATCCCAGGGCTTCCTTTCGACAGGACGTATGAACTCACCAGGGATATTATGACGCACTCACACATGTGATGTTTGTGCTTTAGGAAAATTAACAGTTTTTTATTTAGTTCTCAACGTAAAAATATTTAAAAAAAATCTACGAGCGTCCACTATATTTCAAAAACAAACTGTCTCAAAAATCCGCAGATTCCTCGGAGTATTTGTAAATATCTCCAATCAGTTGCTTGGTAAATATTGAGGTTAGGTTTTTATTTAATCCGATCGATATCAGTGATTCGTCGCTCAAAACGAGAAGCATATGGATGATGACAATATCGGTTTTTTGGAATATCGCCAATTTTTTCCGATATATACATTAGCTTATCAGTTTCGGATCCGTATTTGGTCCACTAACTAATGTGAAAAACAAAATAAACTGAAATTCCATAAATGCTTTGCTTTCTTACACTCTACACCAGTACTTTGAGTTTGTGCGGATGTGTATAACACCCAAAAGAACTTGAGATAAATTCACCTTTCTTTACATCGATCGATCTAAGCTTGTCTGTCTGTCCGTCCGTTCAATAGCGCGCCCATATATAATTGTGTTCAATCTATAGTCGCAATAATTTGATCAAATTTGGTACACCGACATGTTTTGGACCAAAAAAGAAGACCATTGAAAGTTGTTCGGGTCGGACCATTTCTTATTTTAAAAAGTCTTCATATGAAGAAATGTATTACGAGCGAAGTTGTGTAGGATGTTTAATGGTGAGCCGCAGCTCCCTGCACTGTTTATGCACGTTTTTCTCTTGAATTAAAAATATAATTAAACTGACGAGCTTCGGTAAATGTTTTCATAGCGTATACCCGCCAGTTTCAATTTTTTTATTGAAACTGCAGCACTGCTCATATGTTTGACATATGGAAAAACAAGTACATATAACATCTGCTGGAATTTCGCTATGAAATTCTATTCGCCTTGACTGAGCTCTACTTTGAGTATATATATATGCATATATATATATATTTGGAATGCCGATAAGATTAATTTTATGATTCTGTTATGATAAAATTTATTTATTATTAAGTTTTTGAATTTAAGAGCAAAAATAGTCAAATTTTTTGGTTTTCAAAACAGAGGTGTAAGCGTATGCTGCCCTTTGGCCGATTTGGCCATTTTTCAATAGCAATCTGCGTGCAAGAACTAATAATATCTCTGCAAAATTTATTGCCATTATTTACATTTTTGCAATCAGGAAATTGCTTACCTGGAGAGAGAGGAGAGATATGCCTAAATCGATTCAAAATTTAGTACTGGAATCAAGAATATATAAATTTTCTATATTTTCTGTTTCCTATTCGGTGTTTGCAAACGTTTTGACAAATTGAACTTACCTCTCTCGTACCTTTGCCTAGTGGGCATAAAAATGAAAATTATTGTTTTATTGCTTTTTCTTATATTTTCGCGTGCGAAGTATCGCATATGGTAAAGCAAAAAACTGTACAACACAAAATGTACAAAATGTGGTTCTATTTATTGTTGTATAACCTTTAAAATTACATTATTTTTCAAGTTCTTCTTGCAGTCATATATTTTTTGTTTTTTACATTTTCCTTATATTTTCTTTTCAAGCAATTATTGTAATTAATTAAATCAATTTATGTGTAAAAATTAGCAAGACAAGACAATATGTTTTCGAAAAAGTGCGCACGCTCAAGAATACCACAGCACTCAGTGCTGTCTAAATTCTCTTATTATGTATCGTTTGTGGTGAATTTCGAATTTTTTCTCTTCATTGCCAAAGATACCGGAAGAAACAGTAAAAATAACCGTTCGATTTTTACACCTTACATATGCACACATAAAGAGTAAAATTGTTTGCATTCGTAAAAAGTATTTTATTTATTTATTTATATTCGTTTTTGGTTTGTTTTTATTTTGCTCTTGGGGTACATAAAAAATTTGTTTTTGTTTTATACGTAAGTACAAATATTAGCAAAAGAGCGGCATTTTCCTCAATACCGAAAATTGTATGGCGCACACGATGATGATTAAGTAACTATTGAAAAACCGGTCTGAAAAAAGAGCGAGAAATACTCTGTACGAAATATATGTATATCAGAAATAATTTTGTATTAATTGAAATTTCAGTCACTTCAAATTTTATTAAAAGATTAGTCATTTTAAAAACTATGCGCGAACGCATGATTAATACAATGACATAGCATAAGTATCGTAGGTTATTTACCGTTGGCTGAGAGTGCTATGTTAACTTTATAATACATCAAAATTAGGGAATCGGAAACCACATTGAACATGCCAATGCAAACAATGTGGCGGTTATGGATACCCAAAATCGTCCCTGTACAGCTATGAAACTTTCATTGGCGTAAGAAGTAGGAAAAGAAATAGGAACAAATAAAAATGCTGCTGTAAGTCACGGCTCACGACTATTCAAAATAAAGCACTATATGAGGAGGGGTCGAAAAAGGTGATCCGATTTGAATCAATAGCGTTCGTCCTTGGACTAAAATACGGCGGGCGGATGAATGAGTTTAAATTTTCATAGCAAACGTTGGTCTGAGCATTGGCAGGAATTACCTCTGCGCCCATAAGAGATATCGATCTAAGATGTCCATGTTGACCATCTAGTTAAAATGTCGATCAAAAAATCGACTCTAGTATTGGGTGGTACGTACCAAAGACAACAGCGCTGGCATAACTAAAAAGTTGGACATTCTTACATCATTTCTACATTAAGACTACATTTACAAAAGTCAAACAAGTAAAAACAGTATAGCGGGACACGATTCACCGTTAAATGCCCTAAACCATCCCATAAGCATTCATATAATGACTTTTTAAAGAGAACCCAAAAGTGTACCGATCAGAACCATTTTCAATAGCGTTCATCGTTGGGCCAAAACTCGTCAGTCCGCCAAATTTCATCAAAATATCTCACAATTTGCGGCTTGTAGATTGGACACAAGAAAACAAGACAGACAGACGGTCAGAGAGGATTAAATTGCATCACGAATTAATCGATTGGCATAATTAAAGGCTGGTCTATGTCAAATCTTTCTGGATGTCGCATACATCCTCACAACTTTAATATACCCTGCAAAGGGGTGAAGGGTATTGATCTACTTCACTGAGATTTTATAAAGTTCAGCAATTCAATTGTTGGCAAATTATTAATACAGCAGCAATGATAACATTTTACTTCGAAAGCTATCAACATGTTTTCGACGATTGCGATGTGAAATGTTACGCAGGCATTCGCCGAAAAGGCACTCCCTTCTACTTCACGTACATTTAAACTAAACTAAAGATATTCAAAGATGTTTCTTAGGTATATATCGATTTCTTGCTTGAATAAGACATGTTGGAAGCGACGCGGTGTTCCCGATCGACGTACAAGTCCAAGCTGATTGCCCAATGGCTCTAGCTGCTGCTTCTTATTGAAATTGGCAAGTTTTATTTTCTTGCAAAACTATTTAAAAATACAATGAAAAACGGTCCTGGGAAGAAAGTTGACACGTCTGACACGTTCAAACTTTACAACATATACGCTTTTGGTATTTCGAATACCCAAAACCGGTCCAAGATGAATATAAAATTTTTTTTTTTTATTTTTACTTACCTTGTCACATTATGAGTGAGTTAATGAGTTAATATTACAAAAGATCTCATTTCGGCTTAAGAATACTTTTTTATACCCTACACAACTGGTTATATATGGCCTGGTAAATTTGAATGGATTTATGTAAGAGCCAGAAGGGCTTAAAAGTTACGCAAGTTTTATTACACCAATCGTTTTCTGATCGGATGTCTGTCCACTGTCTGTATTGTTATCGCAAATTTTGTGAAGTACTTTGACGAAATTCTGTACACCGTCGTGTTTTGTCCCACGAACGTTACCGAAAATACGTTGGATCGGATTACTTTTTCGACCACTCTCCACATAACGCCTTATTTTAAAAAGTCGCTATATGAAAAAATCCTGCAATTTTCCGAATTTGAAGACAAAAGTCATTGGGATGACAAATTTAGATCGCAAGGACTAATCAAGAATATGCATATCTTACTGGGGTTTCGAATTACTTCCTATATTAGCTTTCTTACGAAAATTAAGACCTTATGCAGAAAGAAGAAAAATGGTCTAATGTTCGATATCTTGCAATAAAAATTTTTCCATAAACCATAAAAATTCATTTTATCTCATTTAGAGGATGTGGGCTAAGTTTTTGAGTCGATTCGTTTGTCGGGGTTCTCAAAATAGTTAAGCATCTATTTTGCCAAAACTGAGGGCAGATTATTAATATCTTTGACAAGAAAATCAAAATTTGCAGCATTGGCATGACGTCAGTTCACGTTCTCGACAATCCACATAAGGAATTGTTCTATAATTTTGTGGAAATAATATACAATTTCAAGTACATTACTACAAAAATGAATGAAGAATTAATTATATCAGGGAAAGTGGTGTAAAGTATTTCATAGTCGATTCAACCCGACAATAATGTTTTCACTTGTTTGTCACACTGCCTTTGTCAATGATTTGTAATGCTCTTGCAATAACGCTGCCATAAATCACTTGGGAATAATAATTGTAGTAGCGTTGAATGGGTAAACTGTAGCTTTAATATACCGGCTGTGTAATAATAAAATTTTCATGATTTAATAAACGAAATTATATAAAACATGATGTCATGTACGTACAGTACGTATAGACGATCACACAAATTTATTTAATATTATTCAGCATGCTTCTCAAGATAATTGTGAAATCAATGTTCTCGAAATTATTTTTGCAAAGCCTAAGAAATTCATTTTCTTTTGGTCAATGGGGCTCAAGAGGTTTGTTTACTTACTTGCTAATCAGATTAGGGTAAATACGTACACAGTTGATTTCTAATATAAAACGAAGTATTTATGGTTGCGCTAGCAGGAAAGTTTTTTTATTGTCTTAATGGTTTTATTTATCTTCCCACCACGAGTATCATAAATAGTTTCAAGCCATAGGAATATGCGCCAAACACGCTATACCTTGAAAAGCTTCGGGTCGTCCGAAATTGAATGTTTATACAAGGTGTGTTTAAAAAAAGTAACTTTCAAATTTTGTGGGCTACGTTCGTTCGCTTTTTGGATTTCTTTTTGATTATGCTTCAACACCTACTCGTCTATTTTGAGCCAAAACGGTGTTTATAAGAGATCCAAGCAGAGCAATGGTCATCCTCGATAAAGGCGTTAACAATCGATAAAGACGTTGAAGTTGTAAGGAAAGTTGTTTTGGAGAATCGTCGAATCACTTTTAGAAAAGATGCTTAGGATGCCAGTGTATCGGTTGTATGGGTGTTTTGGGTATGAAAGATGCAACAGCGAAGTTTATTCGGAAATTACTAAATTTTGACCAAAAAAACTGCAGCACGAGCATCGCTCAGGAGCTTTTGAACAACAATCCAGATTTCCTGGAAAGGGCCATAGTTGAGGATGAAACCAAAGTCCAATCCTCCCAATGGAAATACTAGAAGAGCCACTATGCACACCAAATTGGATTAAATGATAGAGATTTGCTCACTGTTTTTTTCGAATACAATGTCGTGAAGCAAGGAATATTACCTTGAAATTATGCGCCGTGTGCGTGAAGCAATACGAAAAAAAAACATCGTGAAATGTGGAATAACCCGGTATGGACATTGCACCACAATAATGTGCCAGCTCACACGTCATTGATTGTTCGTAATTTTTTGATCAAAAACCACACGGCGATCATGCCTCAGCAAGCTTAAGCACCGGACTTTCCTGTTGCCAAAACTGGAAAGACCCATTAAAGGACAAAGTTTTGCCACAATTAAGGGGATACAGATTGTATCGCTGAAAGAGCTCACGGCCGTACCAAAGAGAGCCTATTGGAATTGCTTTGTGGACTGGAATAAAGGCTTGGACTAGTGTATTATATCTAAACGGGATTACTTTAAAGGCGACAGAATAGATATCGACGAGTAAATAAATATTTTTCAAACACACCTCGTATATATGCAATGCAAATATTGCGACCGGCTTAAGAAAAGAATTTTTTATTCTGAAAAAACGAACTAAAACAATAAAAAAAAAGCACAGGTGACGGTTAAAGTCAACTCATTGAAAATTGCAAACGATAGAAGGGCGTTAGTCGAAGACAACTTCTTTTAAAAGAGCTTGGAAACAAACCATAGCACTTCGTTTTCGAGCCATTTACTGCCTCTTGCTAGGATCAAAAAAAAAAAAAATAAATAAAAATCAGAGGGCGACACATGAAATCTTCCTCCTTATTGCTTCGAACGTATTTATGATCAGCGCAAAAGTCTGGATTGGTCGCCTATTTTCGGTACGCTTACGTTCGTAGAAACTGAGGTAAAGAACAGAAAATTTGTGGAACATCCACTCGTAACAAGCAAAAAACTGTGACTTACATTCAGTAGTAAATATTCAAAAAACTAATCTTGATTCGCCTGCGGACTCGCCCGCAATAGACAAAAAATTTTAAATGACGACCTTCAATAAATATCGAAACATAATTCAAGTCCTCAATTAAAAAAAGTTTTAAAATTTTTCATGTATTGATTTGAGGTTTTGGCCCTCAAAGACCTTGAAGTGCAAAATACATTGGAAGTACGTATTCTGTACTGCGTCTTGCACGACAGTTAATTCTGTAACCGAAAGTAACGAAAACGCGCTCATGATGAATTCAACTATAAGTGTACATATATGTCGTCGAAAGCGCAAGCAATGCGGTTTCGTAAAGTAACTTTTTTCATACTCATATGACCAACCATTTAGTGGATGTCCCGTATTCGTTTAACACGGTGGGGGGCAGGTGGATGCAAGGGAGGAGAAGGAGATAGAGAAATGTTGATTGCAGTTTAGTCTCTATCCAATCGCGCCCAATGGGTTAGTTCTACCTTTAATGACTGAGGGCTTCCTATTGCTACGACCAAAGTAAATTCTACCGCACATGAGATTCGAACACAGACTTGGCAGTCGCGATTCCTATCCACTCGGCTACTCATACTGCTCTTATTACCTACGTCAAGGACTCAGGGAGACTTTTCTTTCCTTTCTGACAGGAGAGAAGATTCTTTGGGAGGTGTTGTGAGGATTTTTTCACATTCTGAGAGAGGCATGTCATAATGCCCTATATGCTATTGGACAAAAGACTAATTAACAATATTTTGCAGGAATTCGGTCGTATGTTCTAAGTCACAATCACCTACAACGACATTTTGTTAGATTCAGCTTAAGTGCAGCTTGTTCGTACAATGGAGTTTACCTGTGTTGTGCTTGTTTTTATTTCCAAACGTCCCACTTCTCTCACATTGATCATTTATAACAATTCGTTTTTTTCGGAATATTTTGGTGTGCTCCGAAAATGGATTAGACATTGCCAAGCTCAGATCAAAGACGTGCTGTAAGGCAATGCAAAATGGCTGATTTATTTTATTTTTAAGGTAAGGTAAGATCCAAAGAAGGCGGCAGGTGGGCAACCATAGGTGGGCAAAAGTGGCCTTTTTCAAGCCCGTTTTAGTAAACTTTTACACCTAATTTACGAGTATAGTTAGATGTTAGATAAAAGTTGATTAGAAAAAAATTAATTAATAATTTGTTTGTTCTCGAAAAATGATAAAGTAGTGTCGTGCCCGAGGCTTACTACTAATCTATTAAAGACTATCAGCTTTATTTACAAGTTTACCTCACTTGAGATTTGAACCCACGATAATTGAGCTGTTAGTGGAGATCCTTTGCCTAGTCAGCTACTAATTTAAGAAAACTTTTAAATCTACAACAAAACAAGTAAGAAAATTAAATTCGGTCGGGAACGAATCTTTTATACCCATTCCAATTTACCCCAAAAAAAAGACAAAAGAAGTAAAAGAACAAAATTCTCAAGCTCTATAAGCGGGCGCAGTTGATTTTTTCTATTTTCATAATTAAAGTTTTTTCGTAGAGGCATGTGGGCTTTGCAGGCGTGTCCTTTGAAAAGTTTAGGTCAATTTCAAATTCTTTTGCAAATTTGTAGGCGATATCTTCATTTCCCCTAACGGTGGAATGTTTACTACAAATGCGGCAATGTTGCGCAAACAGACAGGGGGACAGACGAACAGGCGGGAATGTTTAGGTGCATTCAAGATCTGAAATTGGCCAAGAATTTATATACTTTATGGAGTTTTTGAAGCTGGTTTCTGCGCGTTACAAAAACATTGAAAAAATAATTAAGTTTTGATACAAAAACCAATTTTTGAAAAACCGAAGTGTTCTCCTCAGTTCAAGTGGTGCTGTGGACGTATCGTTCAACTGATTTGGCTCATTTTCAATACCAACCCGCGTGCAAAATCTTCCAATGTTTCTGCCAAATTTGGGGTCGATAGCCTTATTTTTACGGCCAGGGGAATGTTTGCAACAGAGGGAGAGATGGACAGACGAACATTCCTAAATCGATTTAGGATTTAATGCTGATCAAGAACACGCATACTTTGCTTCTTTCTAGGCGTTGCAAACGTTTTGACAAAAGGAATATACCTCTCATCCTTTGATGATTGGTACAAAAAAATATTGTTTTTTACTATTTGTATACCTATATGTTGTTGTTGTATAGTGCAAAGGATGACAATAAATATATAAAAATTTTTGCAATTTTTTGACAAGATTTCAATATAAATACATTTGACAAGATCACTGTTTGAGAGCGGGCGGTATGCTTAGCAACTCGAACTGTGTTAATTGTAAATATTTGTGAAAAAAAAAAACGTTGTTTTTTGACTTTTACAGGCAGAGTGAGGTAATCAAGCTATTATAAGTTTTTGTTTCAAATATTTTTCCAAAGTTGATTGTTTTCAATAAAACAGAAGCAAAAACATTTAAAATAACATAAACTCGACTACACATGCTTATGTCATATGACGTTTTACTTTGAATATGTGACCGGTTCCACTTGTCATATATATATCTCTTACATTAAAAAATATAAGTGAAAATGGAAAGATTCAAAAAAAACAATTTCTCTCCCTTTCTCATAAGTTTGGAGAAGAGAAAAAAATGCTTTGCTAATGCTAATGCTTTGAAAAAAGAGAAAAAGAAATACTTGATTAACAAGACCGGCGCTAACAGTTGAAATTTGCTTAACGTTCTCCAGAGTCACCGCAACAATTTATAGTGTGTTTACTCTCTGCCGATTGAAATGTCACGAAAGTTATTTTCTTATAACTACTACGAGAGAAGAAGAATATATTAAATTTGCCTTTCCATTTGCACTTTACATAAAACTGCGTCAGAGATCCCATAAAGAAAATGGATATGTCCTTGGTAAACGTAAAAGTCTGGATTATTTCTGCCCGTTCGCTTTCTGTAAAAAGGAACATGCGTAGTTAAAATAATGGGTATAGAAATCTGATATTTCGCATGGACAATCCATGTTGATGGCCACAAAACAAATATGAAAAAAATAGGAATAGAAAGAAACCAGATATTCCGACTGAGGATTTATTATACCTCGATGCTGGTAAGATGCTGGTATCAATGTGATAGGGACATGTTGCCTACAACCAGTTGAAATGTCGATCAAAAAACCCACTATATTGGTACGTATCAAAGATAATATAGGGCTGGCATAATTAAAGCGTTGGACATTGTTTTCTACATTCTTTTTATAAATATTTCATATATCCTCGCGTCATTTCTACATTTTAGAAATAAAATAAGCAAAGTGTCACTTTAGTGAGTCATTGCCCATCAATAAACGGCTTACATCACTCTACAGGCATTTATGTAAAAACTTCTCAAAATGAAGCTTTACATGGGAAGTCGTCGAAGAAATGGTGCTGTTTTTTCGCCCAAGAAAAGTGGTTCGTAATCGCTCTTTTTCTTTACCTTTTCTTCTTTCTTCTCTAATTTTCAGAACTTCGCGACAAAAATCGCCGAGCGATAGTGAAACCAGCATTCTAAGTTGGTGTGACCAATCGGAGAATCGGAGGGGAGAAATTTCTTTAACCGACTGCAATATAACCTTTCCTCGTGAAAAGATTCTAATGAAAAACAAGTACTTATGTGGCAAATATGACAATTTTTCATATTTTATGATGAAAATTGAAGGTTGATAAAAAACTTGAATAAAATGGATCTTTTACTTAGACCCAATCACATAAAGCTGCTCTCATGAAAAGCAAACACTTCCACGGCGGCAATGCCTAACTTGTAGCTTTTTATGATGGGAGCAAGTGGAACTTCCTAATGCCTTTGGCAAGAAAATTGAGTTTGCTAAGTTCGTATCATGTTAGCTGACATTTGAGGGCTTCCATGTGAGGGCTTCCATGTGGGGGCTTCCATGAAAATTATGCCTTGACATAAAAACAATGCACAATTTTTAATGTATTATAACGAAAATAACAGAATGTCTGTATTAAGCAGTAGGGGTCGTGTAGGGTACCTTATAATCGGCTTTACCCGACTGTAAGATTCTTACTTATCTTATTTCAATTATTTGTGAATCATATGTGAAATAATTTCTAAGCGTTTTGTGAAAAAATTTTCTTTCTTCGATTCTATAAAAAAAATTACGTGAGATTATTTTCGGAAAAAATGTCCTCGTTCGGCAATACGGGGTATATATGGATTTTTTCGTGTCTGAAAAAAGGTTTGAAGGTTTAATTCGAACAATTTTGTTGTTGACGAAGCTGGAAATACCAAAAGCAAGCAAAAAATTAATTGAATCAAGCCATGACAGGCTTCGCTGTTTCTTTCGAGAAAAGATGATTTAAAAATATGTCTCAACCATGTCAAGGGTTAAGATACACTCGATTTATTTTGCAGCACTAATTACGGGTTTGTTTGTTGTGACATGAAACTTCTTCCTTGCAGTTTAAGACAATTTTAATTACAATTTTTGATTTTTCGTTTTTTTTTTCTTTTTTTAATTACATTTGATTTTTAATAAATTACTTTCGTCAACAGATAAAGATAATGATAATATTTGGCAGGCATTTTTCGTTTTTTTTTTCTACATCTGCGATCTTATCATTACCTTTTCCTTCCTTATCTTTAAGTGAGAACTTGATAAGTTTATATATTTTGGTGTGACGAAGAATATAAGGCACCCTAAAAAAAGTGTGGAATTGAAAATCGAATTGAGATGAAAGTAAGTAATTGTTAGAGAACCTGAATAATGCCTCTAGTTAACGTAATGAAGTAAAAATGCAATGAGTTCAGACACAGTACTTGAAATTAACCGCTTAGGTTGAACCAAATGTTTTAAAACTCATCGAAAAGTTTTGTGCGATAGAGTAAAATATCTTTCACTTGATATATCGATCGTGTGTTCTAGCGTGAATATCGTGGTTTGGAAAAGCTTTGTGTAATAATCATATTTGCTCAAATGTTGCGCCTTTTTTTATACCCTACATCAGCTAAGGTAAGAATATACTATCATTATGCGGATATACGCAATACATTGAACGCTTTATTTTTTTATTAAATCAATCGATTTAAAATTATTCTCCGAAATGCTTTAAACATATGCCTGTCTGCGGCCTTGGCGCAATTTTCGAAATATTCCGACAAATTTAAAGAAGAATTGTATTCGATCAGGAAATCGGACGCCCTATATGACGCCCTCATCACATAAAGAATTGGCGATTTTTGATATAGAAATCCGCTAAAAATATCGATTTGGTATAATAACTGAATGTAGCAAATTTAAGAGAGACCGCGGATCCATACGAATATTCTTACAAAATGTAAGCCTTGCCATGACATACGTTTTTCTAAATTAATGTTACGAAAATCCCATCTTTGATAAAAATGAGTCGGCACATATTTGATGAAACCGAATTCTGCTGATTTTCCTGGCGGCGCAGCTGGCGACTGACGAAAAGATTAACAACAACTCGTCGAAAATGGTATTAGCACAAAAATGTCACAAAGTTGATAATGTTGATAATTTGCCTGTAAAAGCTTGTGAGCAGAATTTTTGCGAAATGCAAACTCAGTCCAGCCAAGAGAGTTGAATCGTAATCGAACGGGCGAGATCTAAAAACGCATTAAAACGGTGCAAACATAAGTTCCTGTAAATAATTTGTAAATAGATCTCCTAAGAAATGTAAATGAAATCTATGTTATTTTAAAAATCACAACGGTACGAACTTAATATCAAAGGGTGTCGAATACACACAATTCACAAAAGATCATCTTAGGTTCCATTATATATTCTTGAGTAGTTGCGGCCAAGTGGAACAATTTTCGTATTTAACTTGACCAAAGTGATAAGAAAACTTCAGAGAACTGGGTGCTTCTAGGCCTTGACCGTCTTTAATGGCGTACTAGAATATACATACATATGCCTGATAGAATTTCTCATAAACATTTAAATTTTTCAAAAATTTTGTATAACGAACTTCGAACACTGGATAAAAGGATTAACTTAATCGCACGAATCGTCTGTTATATGAAACGATCAGTTCAGTTCATTCGGGAACTAATCACTTTTTATAAATTTCATAGCTTTTAACCTGCTACTTATTTTTATTATCAAACTTAATCCAGTGAACTACATCCCCAAATATATTTGTCAAGGTTTTAGTTTATATGTAAATTTTTGCAACCTTACGACCGGCCGATGTATTTATGCATAACACTCATATTCACATCATACACAAAACCGTTAAGCTTCGACTGGTTCGCTATTTTTTTCTATTTCCTCACTCTTTTCCGGTCGTCACTGTTACTCCATTACAAGGACATCCGTAGGGACATATTAGGGGACATCGCCAATTTGTGATTGGTCATGTAATTAAAAAAAAAAAAAAAATTGTTTGATTTATCATTAATAAATAGTTACAAATACCAATGTAAGTGGCGAATGAAGCGAATTAATTTTTGAGTTACCAGAGAGATCAACGGCAGTTAAATGTGTTTTGTATCAAATATTGAACATATATAAATGTGAGATGCTACAAAAGAAATATCAAATTTTGAATACTGAAATCCCATGTATGGGAAACCTCTCCCGTGTATTACAGCAGCGCACTTTTAGACTCTATTTATATATATTCGCTCTCTTTAATTATAAAGCTTTTCTCTTTTCTTTTGTTTTTGTTTTTGTTTTTCTGAGTGAACTTTCTGTGTGGTGTCTACGCGTGGTGAGTTTCTGTATGTGTATAAATATAGAGAAATTTACGACACCGGTAAATAATTTTCCTAAAAAATATTTTGCGTGATCGCCGTTAACGTGCCTCTGCTTAATTCAGATTTCAGTTGTATTTAGTCTTAGACATAAGCAGAAGTGTTTTAACTGGATGGCTGGAATTTGTAAAAAATCGAATGAAAAGAAAATTTACCAAATTAACAAAACTATTGATAAAACAAAGTGCCTTAAGAAGAAATTTGAAAAGACTTTAAGAAATCTTATAAAAATAATAACAAGAAAGCGGATTATTTAACGATTATTTAACGTAAAGAAATATTAAATTAATTGCAATTGATTAATTAATTTTTTCAATAATATTAGCTTCTCTTCTTTTTTTGTTTTTTTGCTGCTTACAAGCAGACAAGAGTATACAAGAGCGCCGCAGAGCAGCTTCAAAAAGAAGAAGAATATTCATTGTTGAAAGAACTTAACCACCACGCCGTATGATTAATACGTTGTTAAAATTTCTTTAAATTTAATGATTTCTTTCAGAAAATTTACTGGAAAAGGGAAAATTTTTTTTTGAAAATTCAAGGTAGTACAGGACACAACCGCCCAGTTTTAACTAAAAAAAAAAAACTTGGAATTGTTGTGTGAAAGCACATTTAATAAACAGCAGATACCAGCCAAGTAACTGACTGGTTTGGACAAACCTCGGTAAACCTTTACTCCTTATCATCGGCAATTGTTAAGACCAGGTCGTCAAACAGGAAAGGTTGGTTGATTTACCGAGAAAAAAAAAAGAAAAATTTTTCATCGTCAGTAGGTCGCTCTCAGCTATAAATAACGTAGCTTAGAAATTGCTTTCTTTTCCTTAAGAAAATTTTTTTCACTGTTTCACTTATTCTAACATTTCTAATGACCTAATTTTCATTTCATTTCCATATGCTTACCGCTTATAAACCAAACAGGCATAATAACGTTATTGATTTAATAAAAATGCAGGCGTTTGACTTGAATTTTGTACCTTTTTTCATTGCGTAGACAACGGCTAAGCAGGCAGACTATATAAATGGTAGACTATATGAACATAAATTGATCAAACTAAAGGAAGAAATCATATTTGCTTTTAAAAATGATATTCTACCTTGAATAGAATTTTTAACAAATTTTTTAACTAATTTTTATTAGTGATAATAAAACTAGGAATCCAAATCGATTAAAACTACGTCGAATGTTTATTTTTATAAAATTGTTTTTATTTTAACCGCACCAAAAAAAAAAAAAAAAAAAAAATTTTTTTTCTTGCACTGGCAATTATCCAATAAATAGTCTGCTGCTTTTGCCGCTAAATATCATGAAGTGAAAACAAACGGGCAGAATACAAGAAAGAAAATTGTATTCGACTATGGCCGAATCTTTTATACCAGTCACCTTTATCTTTGAAAAAACTAGACAACAATTCAATTACGATATTCTACGTATCACATTTGCGGAAGACATGGACGCCTTCTTTAGATTTTTGTGCAGGCAGTTAAGAGTCACCGAAAGAATACACGCAGAAATTTTTATCGTCGTACCGTCGTTACTGTAGGTTATGAGCAATGAGCAAAAAACCTAATTTTTATGCTTTTAAAAACAAACGTACTTTCAGTTGGTGTTGCACTGTAGGCGCGTTCTTTGACCGATTTGGCTCATTTTCAATAGCATTTTGCGTACAAGAACTTCCACTGTTTTTTTTTGGCAACTTTGAAGAAGATATCTTAATTTTTACGGCTGGGGAATTATTTCCCACACACAGACGGACAGATGGAAGACAGTTGTGATGCTTTCAGAATTTGATACTGGTCATCGATTTGTCTACTTCATAGCGTCTTTAGGATATTGCAAATATTTTGCGCAAATAGTTGCGCTTCAGTAAATGGATTCAGAATTTGTACTTCGTAACGATTCTGAAGCTCCATTTAGGACATTGCAAACGTTTTGACTGGGAAAATGTGCACCACAAATAAAGTCTCGCAGATGGAACACAGTTGTGCTTGCGTGGTTGGATTCAGAATTTGATACAAATTACGAATATAAAGACATTGCAACGTCTGTGAAGCTTTCTTCAGTATGTTGCAAACGTTTTGACAAAATTAACATACCACCAACCTTCGATGGTGGATGCATAAAAACAAAATTCTTGAAAGAAAAAGAGCATACGCGTCATCATATTTTGATGTCAAGTATAAAAGAAGAAAAGCACATGTGATAAATAATCAAATGAAAAAGTTCTTCTCGATTTTGAGCGAAATTTGCGTACCCTAAGGAATACAAATACAACTTTGAGTTAATGTTAGGAGATTTGTATATCCTTACTTTTTATGTGAATCAAATAAATGCTTCTGCTAATTTCAGACAAATGTCAATTTATGTTTAGGCTTCTATTTTATTATATGCGCCTTTATAACATAAATTATTTCGGATGAAGAATTTACAATCGCTAAAGCGTATTTATATTTGTTACAAACTGAATTAAAAATCTACAATAATCTTTCTCCGGAAGTGCTCGTAAGAACATGTTTTATATACGGCATGAAAAATGAGCTGTTAACGAATCCAAATGTGTTCTTATTGTTGTATTATCGAACCTTTTTTTTTTTTTGCAGTAGAAAGGTCATAATTTTCATTTTCGTTAATTAAAAGACAAGGAGCTAAAAATATATTTAAGCATCACTTCTCGAATTTTTCGTAATCATCCTTACCGCAGAGCTTATGTAGTTGATCAATATGTTTGTAACATATGAAAGGAATAATGTAAAGTAATCTTATGACAAACAGATCAATTGTTAAGTGGCTTTTGTGCTAGACCTTGAAGCAACTGCTGTTAAAACGAGACGTTGAGAACATTGAACGATAAACAAACGGTTCGTTGAAAAAAAAAAAAAAATCCAAAAGTCTACTGAATTTGAAAGTTTTCCGAAGACGTTATGAAACGATTACCTGACAGAACAGACGGAACAACCACAGGTGCTTATGTACAGGTATATACCGGACAAATCTTCTACAGGAAAAACGGAAATTTTTTCGCCAGTTAAATCCTTCAACAGGATGACACGGCTTTCTCAGCACTCTCATCCACTCGACCTGAAGTTACCTGCATATACGCGACTCGTCCTTTTTTAACCACACTGCGCGCCTTTGGAACATCCTACCAACAAGTTGTCTATCCCACCGCGTCGCCATTTTAAAGACAAATGTTCACAAATACTTTCACTCCCTTTCTATCTCTCTTCTTATAGCGCCTCCTGATCACCACCGTGCCAGCACGGGAGATGTCCGTGTAGTGGACATCTCCTGAGCGGCTGGTCATTTAAAAGAAAAAAAAGCGAAAGCAAGAGGTGGCTTGTTGCTGCTTAAAGGAAACAAATTCAATCGGAATACGAAATTGTATTAGAAATTTGATTCGATAAGTAACAGTAAAAATCCACGTCTTCGCTTGCGTTTTGCTCCTACTTTTATAGCTATTCTGGCCGTCTTTCTAACGTTGATTTGCGGTAGCAACAAAGTTGCGACGACTACTTTCACTTTGTATGGATTTGTTGTTGGATTTTCAGCAACACGGCCATAAGCATATCGACTTAAATTTTTACACTAATCAGTAATTATTTATAACATACTTAGCCAGCTGTATGCAAAGAGCATTGTTGGGTGTTGCAATCGAAACGAATGAATATTACAGTGTGCGAGTAGTTGATACAGTGCTTGTTATCGTCACAACGAGAAATGAACTAATCTTGAAAACAGCATTAGTAACATATTTGACCAACATTTCCGTTTAAAAGAAATGAAATATTTTCCAGATTAGTTTACAAACTAATGTATTTTTAGTATTCTCTACTTCGTAAGTCGAGTTTAATTCTTTCTGTTTATCTTGATTTAAGCTCTCAAAGTAACTCTTAAAGTCTGCCTTTTAATATAGTGAGCGAAAGATAACGAATAGATGTAAACCGTCCATCCCCCATTTTTCGAATGAACGATGTACGAACGATTAGCAGATTCACATATTATTGCTAGTGATTATAATCACTATTCTTGTATACTTTCACTTTTTTATGATAAATGCTCGACGCTCTTCTAATGTAAAAGCTTATCGCAAATCCTGCTGCTTTACGCAACTTCTGTGTTTATTCATTTATTTAGCAGAAATGATGTAAACTACGCCAAAATATGAAACTTAAAAATTTAAATTACTTTTTAAATCTCTAGCCTCCATTTACGTGTTATTGACGCTTTTTTAAAAAATTTTTTTGGTTTTTTTTTTATGTTATCATGACAAAATTTCTTTTTTCAATGTTTCTGTGAGTCACTTTGTATGAATTCATATAAAAAAGTTGAAACAACGATCATTATCATTGAGAGAGCGTTAAGTAAAAAAAAATACAAAAATTATGACGTCATTTTCTCACTAAAACTGTACTAAACGACGATGTGCGATGTATTTTTAAAAATTTTTTGAAACAAATATAAATAAATAAATAAATAAATAAAATTTAAATTAGTTACATCTAATAAATAGACGTCCACAATACCATTAGATCGCACAATAAAAAGCATTTTTTGTGTAAACAAAGGTTTTTTTTTTTTCTTTTTTATTTTTAGCTTAACAAATAAATAAATAAAATTAATACAAGAATATAACAATGGAGTTAAATTATAAATTGAATTAAGAAAGAAAATTTATAGTATTGTACTAGAAGAAAGAAGTCCCGATGCCCGATGATGTTCCTCAGTTCTTAATTCTAGTCTATAACTAGACTAGCGACAGACAATCGTGTCTGTATTACTTTTAGGCTGCACTTCGTTATTGTTTGAGATAATTCTAATTTTAGTCTAACAAAAATCTACGTGGGCTCAGTTTGTCTAATATTACATACACATTAGTTTTTTGTTTTTATTATCTCTAATGAAAACTATTACGAAATTACATAAAAATATTGGTTCAAGGAAAAAGTTCAAACACTTTAACAGCACACTTTACTTATTGTTTAAACGAACTTTATTAAAGCAAATATATGGCAATTTGATCAGTAACATGTTGCCAAACTATTATGCCGCTGTCTGTAGAAACCCTGAATATTCTCGTCGAAAAACTGCGGGCTCTTTTGAAGTTACGTTTGCAACATTCAGAGAATTTAAGAGGTAGATAAAGGAGCAAATAGTAGTTGGACCGGTTAACGCCTAAATCGTAAAGTGGTTTACTTGACAAGTTTCCAGGTGTAATCTTCCAATCTTTGCGAATCATTACATAGGCATGTCTGCCTGTGTTCTTTGGTCAATTCTGGGCTCTTTATCTTAATTACGCACCTTAATCGCATTAAGAGACAGATGAACCAATCATGTGGTAGCTCAATATCCACTAACCGCTATTAAACTCATCGAAATAGAGCAGAGCTGCTTGTAGTTCCACTGTTTGTACACAATTTCATCCATCTTGTAACAAAATATTTATTTTTTTTTCATTTTACTATGCTACGTGATCCACCTTTCGTCGTCAGATGGAAATTCGAAACATTACATTTTTCAAGTTTAATTCACGTGGTTTGTTAGATTTGCCAAATGTTTACACCCCAAAGAAATGTGCATCAAAAGTGCACAAAAGTGTAGAGAAATTGTTGATCGGCAGGAATCTACAATATCACCATTTTAATCTAGGCGAGCAAATTTGGTTTGCACTTTCCTCACTGAAAAGCAGATAAATCAAATTTATAGATCGGCGAATATAAGAACAACTAAAAACATTATGGTGAGGCACGGTTAGCCGTTAAATAACCTACAGCACCCTACAATTGTCCGTAAATAGACTTTTCAAATTAAGGCATTGTATTGGAAGTGGTCGAAAAAGTGGTGGCGATCTGACCTATTTTCAATGGCCTTCGTTCCTGCGCCAAAGCTCATCGGTGTACCAAATTTCATCAAAATATCCTAAAAACTTGTTGTAGGTTGAACACAAAAGCAGGACATTCAGGCGGACAGGCAAGCTTAGATCGATTTAGAAAATAATTCTAAACTCATCTGTCCGTCGATTCAGATAAGCTTAGAACAAATTTCTGAATCGATATATATAATGAAAGATGAGTCTAGCTCAACTCGTTCTGAACGTTGCATACATCCGCAGAAACTTGATATACCCTTGTATTGTAAGCGGTGTAGGGTATAATAAGATAGAATATACATTCAGTATATACAATTACCTGAGAAGAGCGACTAAGTTGATACAATACGATATGACATCGACATATAGGAAAAATGGATTTTCGTTTTGTTTTGCCTTCATTTGTTCTTTGCGGCATTAAAATTATACACATTTCCATTATCTCTCATTCATTCCTTCATTTCCTATAACTTACATTGTCTTACATCTTTTTCTCTAAAAATTTTCAATAAGTACGAGTATCACATTGCTTGTGCGCATTTGAGATTAACTGTACTGAGGGCCCTGAGATCATTGGCAAAAGCATTCATTTTGTATCAACAGTTTCAGTTAACGGCCAAATTCACTTTTTCAGCGGCAAAAATCATCTCACAGCCTCAAATTGCTAAAATATAAAAGAAAAACAAAATATTTATATATATATATATATATCTACATATTATTTAATATATATATACATGTATATATATATATATATATGTATGTGTATAAAATATACCGTTAAAATTGTAAAGTCATCGTGAAAACACATGGCCTCGCAGTGAGGTCTTCATGCAAAAAAATTAAGGATATACAAAAAAAGTCTTCTTTAAAAAGATAAAGAATAAAAATTTCATTCAAAAAGTTATAATAAAATTATTGAAAGTAAATAAATCGCGAACAAAAAAAATATTTTTTCATGTGTATATAAAAAAATTTTTTCTTTATTCAATTATTAGTTAATGATTTTTTTGTTTTTTTCTTGTTTTCTTTCTTTAGATTAAACGACTCTTTGCACGATAAGGATCTTCAGGTTAACCGTGATTTAGAGGAAATCGAAAACATTTTCCGCAGTATATCTAGCTTGCAGGATAAATTTAATGCTCTTTTAGAAGAGATACAAGCTGTGCATGCTTTCGAGCCAAATATCACTAAAACCGAAGACGAATTGGATAAATTGAATCGAGAAAGTAAAGCAACCGTTGATGAAAGTAATCGTTTAATAAATAAGACCAAGGAAACGTATCTTAGCAAACAGAATCTAATACCTAGCGATATCGCGCAGGAATTTACTGCTCTTGAACTTTTATCGGAACGCGTACAAAGCAATATGGAAACGAAACAAAAAGAATTCAAACGTGCCAAAACGGTACGTACGGATTATTTAGCCGGCGTCGATGAGATACAACGTTGGTTGATGCAGGCCGAGGTGGAGGTACAAGATCGTTCCTTGGCTCCAGCTCAAATGAAAGAGCTTTTGCAACGCATTAATCATGAGATAAGTGGAATATATGAACGTTTCACTTTGGTGAAAACGAATGGACAATTAATTATCGATAATTGCCGTAATAATGAAGAAAAGATTTTAGTGCAAAATACGGTCGAACAATTGGGTCAACAGTTGGCTCAAGTACGTTCATGGTTGGATGAGAAGAAACAACAAGTAGGCGATAGTTTAGATGCCTGGACACGTTTTATGAACTTGTATCAAATTGTGATGAGCTGGGCTGCGGAGAAACAGGCTTTTATTGATCAAAATATTGTATTGAGAACATTACCAGAGGCACGTAATAAGTCCACAGATTATCAGGCGGCTGTGAAGAGTATTAAACCGATTGTCAAGCATTTGAGCGAAATGGATAAGGAATTAGAACACATTAGTCAGGTAACTACAGTAGGCGATCTCAAGGAAAAATTAGAAGAAGCCGAAGAGGCAAAAGTCACTGTGGAAGCGGTATTACTGCAAAGGGTAGGTGTGAAATGAGAAAAAGCACAAGATTATTATTCGTTATTTTTTTTTTCTTTTTTAGAATGCACTACTATTGGAAGCTTGCGAGGAATGGGATCAATGCGAGCGTAAAATTAAAGAGATTCGTAATTGGATAGAGAAGACGAAACAATCATTGGAGTCAACGCAGCATAAAAAGAAGCCACTACGCGATCAATTGGGTTATTGCGAAAAAACAATGGCGGACATCAACGTGCAGAAAACCAAATTAAGTTTGTCTATAGAAAAATTGGAGGTAAAAAAATTTTTCTGAAATTTTTTCCAATGCTTCGGTTATTAAATTTCTATTTAGGTTCACTTTAAAAATGGTATGGGGGGTGATCCACGTTTAAGCGAAAATGTCGATGAATTGCTAACCATTTTGGATAGTTTAGCGGATATGGTAAAGGAAAAATGTTCACATCTTGAAGAGACCCTTAATCAAATCGACATTTATCAAAAGCAAATGCAAACCTTACGACAAAAAATAATACAAGAAGAGCAACAATTACGTCTTGTATTGGCACCCACCTATTTACCGCATGATCGTGATCGTGCTTTGGCCGAACAACAGGTATGTACCATTTTTGCTATCGAACAAAACAGCAGTCAGTTTGTTTCGGATGGAGTTAAACTAGAAAAGAGTTTATTTAAAAAAAGGGAAAAAAGGTTTAACCCTTTATTTAGGTATTTAGGTTATATCACGTACCAGCTACAATGTAGTTAGGGTAATCAGTGTTTTTGGTCTTTTCTTTTTTTTTTTTAATGAACTGCGCTCATTACTCATTTGATTCATCTCAATGAATTAACTCCTTTCTAAGCAACGAAAATATTAAACACACACTTTAATTGAAAAAAGTTTATGAAACGCCGTAAATTTTTGTTTGTGAATCGGAGTTTAACTAACCTCTCTGATTGTATTGAAATACAACCGAAGAAAACAACCAATAACGCTAATCTGAACAGACAATAAATGCACGGTGGCTGCGTTATTTCAAAATTTACTCTCTTTTTTTCATTAATTTTTTTTTTTTTTTTTTTAAGTTTAATGCTCGTACGGCCTACATCCTTCATTGTCGTATTCAAAACATAAAAAAATAAAAAAATAACGACTTGCTAAACAATTTCCATCCATCTCCTTGTGTTTTTTTTATAATTTTTATATATGACTTCATTTAGATATTCATAAACAATTCATAATTTTTAGTTGACATCCTTTTCATGTACATTTAAGTTTTAAATATGTAACCGCATATGTCATTTTTGTCTAAATATAAATCATATCGTATCATTTGGATTGGATGAACACACAAAACAAGTTAATAGATAGTGAAAGCTACGCATATGAGATTATACGGTTATGAGCGGGTTATGAGATTATACGGTCTAGCACGCACTTTGCAAAACGGGAAAGATGATCTCATTTATTAAAGTTTGCATATAATGAGCTTGTATAATTTTGGGAGAAAAAAGCTGGTCGTAAAATTATAAAAAAGACCAATTTTTGATTTTTATTGCATTAAGAAAATTTAAGCAATAGCTTGATTGTACTCGCTAACGTAAATTGAGAGTGGATTCGCCCCGCTTGTAAAAAGTATAAACGCGCATCAGAATGACTACGGCCTGATTTACTCACAACCTTCTTTGCGTCAGTCTGTTGCTAAGATTAAGTGTAACCAAGTGAAAACATTATAGTAGATTAACGTTCATCGTTAAATACCCTACACCACTGTGTTATACAGCTATTCATATAACAACTTTTCAAAAAACCCTTTCGAAAAGTGTTTGTCCTTCGGCCAAATCATGTGAGCTCAGCAAATTTCATTATAATATAACTCAAAACTTGCGACCTATAGGTTGAACACAAAAAGTCAGGCGAACAGACGGACATCGGTATAATAAATGGTATCTTAAATCGTTGTGGGTGTAATAGAGATCTGTACAAACATAGTGTACACGTGTACCGCAACTGGCACAGGGTATAAAAACCATAACATTGCCCAAACGATTTGGAAATAACTAATTTACTAGTTTCTAGCAAATACAAAACGAAGATTCGATATTTCTCATGGTCGCGACGTGGGTCATAATTCCATGCCAATTGACTCGCCTGCAATTGCTTAAAAATGTTACAATTTTTATTTATTTGACTTACATCGAGTATTCCAAAGGCGCAGTTGAATTCAGTACTTTCACTTTTAGATGTCGTGTCGCCATACAAATTCTCCACAACGGAGCGTTTAAATTGTCTAGCATTTATGTCAAAAATTCTGTTAACGGAAACAATTCGTGGAGATTATACTTCATGTTTTTATCAGTAATTTTATGGCGGAAAAATTTTCTCACTCCAGCTGACACGACAAGTGAGATAATCACTACATTATTGTTTTCAAAAGGAAAAAAAAACGTAATTTATTTAAAAAAAAAAGACAGATTGCTTAAACTCATATAAAAAAAATGTTAACTTAAAAAAAAAAAGAAAACTCATTTTTCAGAAAAAGAAAATATCGCTCACCATCACCATTAAATAGACAATATATCATTATCTTATAACATATTCTTGGAAATTCACCACTTGTCGTAATGCACCAGCGCGAACGTACACATGCTTCGTTTTCGGTTTAGTTCTCATTTTGGATTTGCGGTATTTATTTATTTACACTTGTTTTGCTGTTTTCTTCATACACTACAAAATATTCTATTTACTCTTTATTTAGTTCAAGTAGTTCTCCATTGTTCTTGCTTATGTTTCTCTTTATGAAATACTTACTTTGGGATATATGTGGCAGATTCTCTTTTTCTCAGTTATATGGAAATTGAAATTTTTTTTAAAAAACATATTTTTCTTTTGGTTTCGGTTTTTATTTTAAATTAAAACAAGACATTTTTTCTTTTTTTTCTTTCTTTCTCATTTATTTACATCTACACGCACACTACATAATTAAACGCAACAAAAAAAAAAAAAAAACAAAAATACATTTTTTTATTAAAAAAAAAAAAAACCAACTTCTGTTTTAAATCCTGATGTTGTGTTGCTCAACTTTCTTAAAAATAAAAATATTCACTTATGTAAAAAAAAAAAAAAAAAATGAATAATAATAATAATATACTCATCACCAAATCTCCACAAAATCAAACAATTGACGTGAAATTGCTTTGGTAACGGTATCTGTAAATGTTTATATTTCTATGTTTTTTCTTTTATGTAACTTTCACGTTTTAAAACTCATCTCACTCTCATGAATGTGATTTTTTGATAATTTAAAACTAACTCCATATTATGCTATTTAACCCTCCTCTCTGTCTTGTTCATTGTACTATTTGTTGTGAAACTAAAACGTGCCTAACCTAAAATAAACGTGCTTACTTTTGCGAACTCTACTATATAAAATTGCCTTCTTCTTTGTCGGGTTTTTGGGATTGCTTGTAATATTATCGAAATTGACGTATGATCCACATATATATATATATACATATATATATATCTAAATACATATACAATATATATATATCTAAATACATACATGTCTTGTGAATCTGGTCAACTTAAACTATGGGATTCTTCCTTTACCTTAAAAAATATTTTTCTCTTTCTCTATCTCTTCATGTCTCTGTCTCTGTTTTATACGGCCGTTTTTTATATGTATATGCGTGCCTGTGTTTGTTTTAATAATGTAGGCATGTCGCGAACGCGTGAAAAATTTACATTCGAAAATAAGCGCACGTAATGAACGCATTAAATTGATGGTTCATCGCGGTACGCCAGAACAAGCAATACTAGAATTATAGGTTCCACTTTAATATTGCCACCGTCCCTTTTTACTTAAGAAGATAACTTAAAGTACTTATAAGAGCAGCCACCGCTACAAGAAAAGAAGGAATCAATATCTGCCGGTATTGCTTAAGTTAAATATTACGTCGCATATGTGGACATATTTTGAAAAGCTGAGACGACAACCATAGTCTCTTTGCTTCTCGCGATTTTATTATAGTTGTTAAAGTTAATTATATTTTAGTTTTTTATTTCTATTTTAACGTTTTAATTAATAATAAAATTTTAAAAGCGATTTTTTTGAAATCCCCATAACTCGTTACATAGTTTTATTTTATATTCTTTCCAGTATAGTAGTAATGATTTATAGGTCTTAGGTCAGGTCCTACATAAAACAAAACAAAAAAAAAACCTTAATCACAAAATATGAAAAACCTAACGTTTTTTGGAAAATTTCCAATTTTACCGTTTTTATTAAAACGCCAGGCTCTGCGTTCGTCTATCGATGAGATGCAACAAAGCTACGACGTGATAGCTGCTTTATCCTACACATTGGATCCACATTCAGTGGTCACTACTTCATCGGCTGTCTCAATGATGTTGAAGCCTTCAATGTTGGGCTTAACTTATGCCGAAGTTTTATCCGGTAATACCAGTCCTGAAATACATGTAAAGCCCAAAAAGTTGATGGCACAAAATTATGATGATAAATCGTTGGAATTGACTTTGACTCAAGCGGCCACCACTTCTCATGGCATTGATGGTCAAAATGTTAGACCTAAGCGAAAAGATTCAAAAGAAGAATCAAGCGAGTTACACAGTACACATAGAGTCGTTACCAGTACTACCTATCAGACTCTTGACTCTACGGTTACGTTAGAAAACAACCCAGAATTTGCTATCACATTTAAAAAAGAGAATCTTGGTAATTATGAAGATATTCCTAGCACAGCGCCGTCGTCAGTTGTAACACAAGACTTCCTTATAAAAGAGCGTAAAGAAAAACACACGAATGTTCCAAAAGAACAAAAAAGGGGACGCTCCCCTAGACGTAAGGCACAGTATCCGCATGTTGAAAATGTGACCGCGGCTATTGTTGAAGATATTCCAGATCAAATTGCTACACAATCGCCAACTAGCGATAAAACAGTATATTTGTCTGCAACTAGTGCCACTACCGATAGAACAAGATCTCAATCTCCGATATGGGTCCCTGGTTCCACCTCGTATGCTGAAGTTCTTCGTGGCATTGAATTGGAGAGATTAAGACAGCAAACTTTGCAAAGGGCAAATGAAGTTATCCTAGTACCACAAGCGGCGCTGGCGCCAAAATTGGTACATAACCAAATGACGAACAAAGCGAGTAAATTCTATTCAAATGCTCAATCCGAAGCTTCAGCATCAATACTTTCCTATCCATCGGGCTCCCCTACGCCGGTATATGAACAACATGTTAGCCCTACATCTACTTCCACATATATTAGATCTTATAAAAGTGACACTCCCATGACAGCCGAAGAAATACAAGCAACATATTTGCAACCAGACCCTCAGCTTTATCAGAGTATGTATGAAAATTTAGCCGATAGCGGACAATGGAGTTATATCACGCAAACCACAACACCAGCTGTTGTGCAGTCTACACAGGCAAATAATTTTTATGAACAAATGATGCAGGTTCAATATACGCAAGGCACTGCTTTACAAAGCCAACCAACATATACTACTGGTTACCAATATCAGTCAAATGCTCCGCAATATCAAATGATAACTGGCTATTATCAGGCTATTCCTGCTCAACCTCAAACACAAATCTATGCAACTGCTGAGTCTACGCCAATGTATTATAGTCCAGAAACATCGCAGACCTACAACCAGCAGTACCAAGAAGAAACAAATGTAAACCTTTACGAAGATGAAGATACTACTGAAAAAGCTCAACGAACAAATATTCAAGCCGTTTATGAGATCAGTGCAGGTTCTAGTGAAAAGTCTTTAGATATGACAACGACCGTATTAGCAACTAGTGCCGCATCGACACCTTCTCTGGTGCAGCAAATCCAGGATCAGGCTGAATCGATGACGTTGTATGAGCCTCAAGAAATTGCAGTGGAAGAACCTGTAACAGATATAACATTTGGTCAATTCGATGTCAATGAAATTGAAAGCATACCGATTGAAAATTCACCAATACATTGCGAAGGTGATGTTCTTGATACTTATGAAACGACATCTGAAAGAGACAAAGAAGAGGACAATAATTTGTACCAACAAGAGGAAACGATATATGTGGGCGAAAGTATAGAACAAGCTCAAATTACTGAACCGAAAGAAGGCCAGATTGCCGGCAGTACATATGCCGAAGTCTTGTTTGGCTTAAAGAATGATAAACATTTCCAGCCATCCAGTCAAAAGGTACACATAAACGTTACTACTTCATCCCCCTTAAATCACAAGACAAAAATTGAAACGATTTCATCAACGACCGTAATAACGACTAGTAATAAACAGCGATTCAAGTCTCCCGCTACTGAGCACTACAAAACAGCTTTGCGCAGAGACGACCAAATAAAGTCATCAAGATCACAGATCGGAGACAAACGAAAACCCATAAGAGAGGAAAAGGTTGCTTTTGAACAGCAAAAAGATTCAATTGTTTATGGAGAGACCTCAGTGGAATCACATACTCCAATATTGTCCACTGCGGAAACAATTGATACGCAGCCAACGACGAAAATCAAACAGACTAAAACAAAGAAATCAAAGAAGACAAAGGATCCCCTGGAGAGAAATTCTCTTGAAGATTTTCTAAATAATGAAAAACAATTTTCAAGCGCCTCATTTACAACATCTGATAAAAAATTTGAAAAGAAAGAGAAGAAAGAACTACGAAAGCGCAAATCGAGCGAAGCAATTGAAGATAATCCTTTAAAGAAATTAGAGAAAACTGATGAAATTGAAGGAAAAATTTACCAGGAGGAAACAACAGCAACAACTACATTGAAAAAAGACAAAAAAGATAAGAAAAAGACGCCAAACGAAGAAAATACTTCTCCAGTAATAAAATCTATTAAAGCAGATCAGAATGCTTTCGTGCATGATGTTGACCAAACCGGTGACACATTGAAAGCTGAAAGTTCATCTAAAAGATCCAAGAGCAAAGCCAAGCAAAAAATACGTTCCAAATACAGCAATGAGAGTACAGAAAAATCATTAGCTACTGATGAAATAACTCAGCAACATATTATATTTGAAGAATTGCAAAAAGTAAGAGATGGTGAAGAAAATACACCTTCTTTGTCTGACGAAAAGACAAACGAATTGTTAATTGGAAATGAAAAATCAAAGAAACGCTCTCTGAAAGATAAATCTACCGAGAATACTTTAGTCGTCCTTGATCAGCAACACAACGATACTAAGACTGATTTACTTGATTTTATTGAAGCGGAAAAGCAAACGGTGAAAACAATTCTGAACAAAAAAGAAAAACTGAAGTCAAAAAAGACGATCGGAGGTGATGTATCGAAGTCAATAGAGAGTGATGTTAAGAAAGTTAAGAGAAAAAGTAAACAAAAAGTAGATGCCGCGCCCACTAGGGAGGTGAAAGAAGAAATTATAATTGTTGAAAGAATGACTCCTGCAATATCTTCGAATGAATTTCCTGAAAAAGGGGCCTCTCGTCAAAATTTTGAAAATGAGTGGCTATCTGATCTCGATGGAAACGATAGGACAGAGCAGGAAATAATGATTAGTGAAATATCTGAAGATTTAGACGCCAAGAATGACGCTGAAAATGTATCGGCTTCTTTGTGTGAGGAAATTATTTTAGCTGAGAGTGAGAAAACAGCAACTGTAATAGAGGAAGATGAAAGGACTACCAAAAGGTTGAGCCAAGAAAGTCCGAAGGCAATTTTCTCACCTCCATTAGCTAAACCGCCTAAGCATTCTTCAGTCGTTTCTTTCTTTGCTGAAGTAAATGAAAATTTGCGTGAACCCATAGGAAAAGTAAAAGATATATATGTTCCATGTGAACGGAAGCTTACAGATCAGGTGAGCGAGTCCAAGATTTTTGAACCAGCCAAAGATCCTCTAAATACTGCGGAAATAAAGAGAGTTCCTTTTGATAAGTCCAATCAACTGCAGAATCAACCATTTGCTGCACCGTTAGCAGAGTTTGCAAGCACACCAAGTGCCTTACAAACACACGATGAGGAGGACCTTGGTACTATTGTATCCGAAGAAATACTGATTATAATATGCACTAAAATCTTGGAAAAAATCGTGACTTTCGGTTCTATACTTAAAACAATCACTAGAACTTCTACCGTTACCAGAAGAACAGTAAAAAGTTTCATTAATGGTACCGAGCAAATTTTGGATGAAAGCGTTGATGAAAGTGCTCCTCACGAATATGTTACCACTGAAAAACTCGACTCCACCACATATCCAGGTGGTATTATAACGAAAACGGTAACAACCACTACAAGAAGAACGATTAAACGGAGAACAGAGAGTGGCAAAGAAGTAACAGAAGTATTCATAAACCAGAGTCCTCAAGCTATTAGCGATATCAGCAAGGAAATAACATGTGAGACTCGCCAAGAGCACATGAAACCAGCACAGAGAGAATCTGGAGACTCAGTCAAAACAAGTGTTTCAACAGATGCGCAAAAGGAAGCGAAGCGGAATGAAAAATATTTTGACGAAGAAACTACAGAAAATATTAAAAAAGGTATTGATCCAGAATCTCTATCAGAAGAGCGTCCAAAATTGAAGAAACCGTTGAATGACATATTCTCTGATTCGAATTTTGGTAAAGTCAAAACTTCTCGCACCCTTGAAATAATGCCAAATTGTGAGGGTGAGCTCGTCGCTGGCGACAAGGATTGCAGAGTAATTCAAGAATCAGTTGGTTTAGAATCTCCAGTCAGTCAAAAATTAGACCAATCTATAGACCCTAGTGAAGGTAATAGTGCTACTCTACAAGTATTACGTGGTGGTACAATTTCTCGAACTCTGACAACTTTAACGAAACGTGTACTGGCCCGCGTCAATGAACGCGGAGAAGAAGTCATTGAAGAAGTAATAGATGACGAACCCCAAATTGTGCAAGACATAACAGAACTACCAAGTGAGGCAACACTTGTACACCCAGATGACTTTAATGAGAATTTAACATCTTCGCAAGTCATTCGTGGTGCTACCGTTACTCGTACCTTGACAACTACAACTAAACATATTATTAAGCGTATTAATGAAAAAGGCGAAGAAGTAGTTGAAGAAGTATACGCCGATGAACCGCTAGTTCAGCAACAAATAGACCAAATACCCATGAAAACTAATGAATTTTTATTGGTTTCCACTCCACTAAATAATGCTGATTTGAATACAACAGCCCGAATTATACAGGGAGGTACTATAACTCGAACTTTGACCACCACCACGAAACGTGTTGTCAAGTACATAGATGAAAATGGACAACAAATCGTTGAAGAAATAGGCGCCGATGAACCTGTTATTAGCCAGGAAATCACTATGCTACCTTCCATCTCACAAATTAGTTCAGAGAAAGAGGCTGAAACTTCTGCTGTAGAATTAGGACGAGGAGGTGCTATAACGAAGACTTTAACAACAATAACTAAGCGCATAATAAAACGTATTAACGAACAAGGAGAAGAAATTATTGAAGAAGTTGTAGGCGAAAACCCTGTCACCACTCAAGAAGTTACAGAGGTACCTGCAGAAGCAGCAGTCTCTGATAAAGCTTTGAGTGAAAGCGGCATAACCAAAACCGTAACTACCATTGCTAAACGCATTATGAAACGCAGCGATGGAAAGGGCGATATCGATGAAGGAACCGGTGAGCAAACTGAATGCATCGAGGAGCCCGATAAATTATATTATAGTCCACTGCAACCTTATGATGATGTCGAGAAAGAAGACACTCATCGAACCCAATATACCAAAGAACAAACTTCATTTGAAAATGATGAGCAACTGCTTAAGTCGCCACCTGTGGAAAAAGTAACAGAGCCCCTGACTGTAACAAGTGCAACCATGTCAAGTCCAACGAAGGAAGTGAGCGACGGTGAAGTCGTTAAAACAACCACTATTAAAACTACAAAAGTAGTGAAGAAAATTACGCAAGATGAAAAATCGGATAATGAAAACGAATTAAAAGCAATCGAAGCTCCAATTGCTTTAGAGGTATCGAAAGAAGTAACTGAAGACATTATCCCGCAACATCAATTAGCAATCCCATCGAAAGATGAAGATATATCTATACAAGCACATATTGCTCAATTGCCCGAGAAACATGCGAATGAGCCTATAGGAGAGGGTGTTTTGAAGAAGGCCATAATACGCACTACCAAAATTGTTAAGAAAATAAGTCAAAACAGCGATAGCGCAATAGATTCTGCTGCGCAAGCTCCAGAAAACCTTCATAAGGTTAGTTCAGCTGACACGGCAATGGAAGATAGAGAATGTGAAAACAATAGTAAAGAGACAGGTGTGGTCAAAACTACAACAGTACGCACTACCAAAATTGTTAAGCGAAAACCTCAAATTAGCGAAATTGCAGAAGACACAGCCGTTGGCTATACAGATAATTGTATAACGGAACAAGAACTGTCACCTGCAATTACTGAAGCGCCCAAAGAAGTAGTTTCCATTGCCAATCAAATAGATGGGACTATTATGAAGACAACCACTATACGTACAATGAAAATAATTAAAAAGGTTCCGCAAGATGACATTATTCCGGAAGAAACAAATAAGCTGGTACCGGTGCCAAGTACAGCACCGCAACAAACGTTCACTAACGAACTAGAAACTAAAACAAAATCTACTATAGAGCCCTCACCTCCTATCGAAAGCAGTAATTTGAAGGGTATAGAATTGACAAATGTAGAAGGTATTTTAACGAAATCTGATCTAGAAACTGCGACAACTACTCCTTTGACAAAACCGAAAACCGTTCAAAATCAAAGAAATGTAGAACAAGAACATAACATGAATTATCGTAGCATCTGTCAAACTGGACCGTTACACAAAATAGAGCTTATTACACATGAAGAAAAATTCAAGACACCTGTTGTCAAAATACATTTAGAATTTCCCGAAGTCAGTCTACAAGTAACGGAAACCATTACAAAGAGTTTGGAGACCCCTGAAGAAATCAATACGATTGAGCAGGCATTAGGAAATGAGGGAAAAACAGAATTCGATTTTACTAATAGTGGAGAAATTATTGAGAACTTAGAAGAAGCAATAGTCGAAAGGAAATCTTTAGAAAATGTTAGAGAGATTGGAAAAGAAGTTTTGAGTGCTAGCGATATGACACCTGAGGACCAAGAATTGTTTGAAGAAATTCAAAGAAAATTAAGTAAGAAGGATAAAAAGAAACGTCCCGCTATACCGGAAGAATTTCTTAAAGTCGAATCTTATAAAGAATCTTTATTAAACTTACCATTAACTTTTGCCCAAACAACCAACAATTTAATCGCTGAAATGCAAAGTGTTGAAAGGACGATTGTTACACCTTCAGCTTCTATAACAAAATCAGGTCCCCAAAACCAAGAAGAAGTGCAAGTTGACACTCGTATTCTTACTAATGAAATTGTTAATACTAAGCAATTTGAGCCTGTTAAACTTTCGGATGTGATGTTTGGCGCAATAAGCGAACTACAAACATCTGTAAAGCCTGCAACTAACTTAATTAACTTGTGTCCCTCTGCTTCATATTTTGAAATTCCCAAATATTATTTGCCACAATTATTCATAGTCGAACGCAATTATCACATATTAAAAAATCTTAGCACAAGTGCAATAAAAACTCAAATTGAAGATACAGCAGTACCGCCAACAATAGCTGCAGCAGCGGAAGCCCAACCGCATGTTAGAAACTCTTCAGAAGAGACTTGTTATAATTTTGAAATTCCAAAATATGATTCAAAGGACATCAGTAGGGCCGAAAATAAAATGATATCTCTCTTTTCGTCAAGCGAAAGTAAGGCTGAGAATATTTCTGAAAAAACAGAAGAACAGAATACGCAAGTTGTTCCTGACAAACCATATTCGGCACCTCTACAACCGTTCAAAGAAATTAAAAGTTCACCTAGATCCGACGATGATTACGATAACGCGGAAGTTTCATTGCAAACTGATAGTAATATTGAAATGGAGCTTATTAAGCTTGAAGACAATCTCGAGAAAATGCCAGATGATAGTTACTACAACTTTGAGATTCCAAAGTATGATTCAATCGCTTTAAACAAAGCTGAAAATGAAATGGCAACTAATTTAGGGTCCGCCCAAGACGTATCAGAATGCAAGTCGGCTATCTCAGTAACCGAAAAACTAACTTCGCTTAGAAACGAGAGTTCAGAAACCAGCACTACGATATCGAAAGAAGAAATCATAATTCCAGACAAAGAAGAGAAAGAAGAGCATTTAATGACAAAGGGACTTTGCTCTCCCTCGCTTCAACCATCTAAATTACATACATTCGTTCCGGAAACAGTGCAAGAAGTCGACATACCTTTACGCGACACGCCAAAGTTTAATTATATTGGGAGTGAAAACTTAAATAAAGAAAAATCAAATGCTCAAAGTGAAATAACAGATCTAATCGAAAATAGATCGAAACAACTTCAAATTCAGAAAAGAGAATTTGATGGAACCACCGATAATTATAAATTTGAATTTCCCAAGTATAATACGCTTGCCTTACAACAAGCTGAAGGAGAATTTGTTAAGCTGAACTATCTCGAAAAAGGTAATGAGAGTCTAAACGAAAGTCCAAGTTCATTCGAACAAGTAGTTGACATTCCAGAGAGTGAGAAGGAGGGGGTGGAGCCATCCATTTCAGAAAAGCCTCATGATACTCTACAACTGTTAGCTCTGCAAGAAATTTCCGTCACTGATAAGGAAGTAGAAGTGGTAGAAATTTTAAAACAGAATGATACAGAAAATTATATAAATTTTGAAATACCGAAATACGATATGAAGGCCGTCGAAAAATTAGAGAACGAAATATTCTCCACATTGCAGCAAATTGAAAATAAAGCAACCAAAATAGTGCAAGAAGAAGAAAACGATCAAAAAATCAATATGATTCCGGAGAAACTTGCCATTGTGCCTAAGAGTTCAACGACAAAATCGGAGAAAGTTCTGTTGGATAATAACCATTTCAATTTTGACATACCAAAATATAACCGATTTGTTCTGAACAAAGCTGAAAAAGAGTTGTATCTCAATCAGTCTCGCGATTTTGATCGTATTAAACTCCCTACTGATATGCCAAATTGGAGACATCTAGTTGAAGAAACGAGGGAAAAACAATCACTCAGCGATATGTGTTCAGTCGATGGAGGCATACATTCGGAAGTCGATTCTACAGAGATAAAGCCAAGCGCTTTTATTAAAGAATCGGAAAAAAAAATTAGCAGACTTCAAGAAGTAGATTTAAACTATGAATTTATGTGTATCTTCGAGGTACCAAAATATAACGTGCGCGATTTAATTGAAGCCGAAAAGCAAGCTATAAGTGTGGAAGTGAATGTTTTTAAACAGGCGGAAGAACAAGTAGTATCAGAAAAACCATATTCAGCTTCTTTGCAGCCGTATCTCCAAAGGGAAGAAGGAATCTTACAGGAACATTCGCCAAAAGTAGATAAAGAAATAGCTCCAGAATCTACTGAAACGTTTGTAACTTCTCCTCGCTCATCAGCAGATGAATCGCAACACCACGAACAACATCTCGAAATTATGATTTACGATACCAAAGGAAAAACGGAACTTGGTGCAACATCAACGGAAACAAGTGGGACTTTCTTAATCACTCAGCAAATCCAAGAGATCCATGAACGTGGAGAGCCGAACGAAGCTTTTAACGAACTAAGTGCGAAAGACGAGGAAAAACCATCGAAATCTTTATATGCTGGTTTGCCTATCGATGAAACTACTAGCGCTTGGATGGAAGTGTTTGATGAGCCAATGGTCTTTTCAGATGAAGACGAGGACGAACCAGAATCGTGTGCAATTCCTTCGGAACAATGTGTTGCATTGGAGGAGATATCCAGTTTGGTTAAAGAAGATGAAGAAAATAATTTCGCTTTAACAGATCAAACACCGTATAAAAAGACTCAGTCCACAAACGAGGAAATTGCAAAAGAATCATCGGAAACGGATGCAACTTACGCAATGTTCACGGATTTACCAGTGAATGATTCGCCACAATCACGATCATGGACTGAAGCATCTAGTGATACGTCGATATTGTCAAGAAATCATTCGCAAATGCATGATGAGAAAGCCGTTATTGATACCTGGTCTAGTGTATTAGAAGACTCTGTCCCTAGTATTGCCACTATAGCGTTAGGATCAAAATTGTCACCAAACGCTCCTGAATTCATGCCTTCACACATGCGGCCGTCTCATTTGGATCAAACGAATACTTTTCTAGCAAATGAAAAGTATTATAATGAATTCGTACCCAAAAGCAAACAATCTAAAGACGGAGACTTGAAACAGAAACAGTTAAGTAAATTCAAAAAAGGTCAGAAATCTTCAAAACGCTTACACACTCCTAAAAATGTAAAACCTGATGAAAAAGCAAATGTTTTAGATTCAAACGAAATTGTTGAAGAAAAAGACAAGACAAGTAAGCTGCCTGAATCAATGAAAACTGAACAGACTCCAGGCAGGGCTGAAGACTTGGAGAAATCGAGCGGAAACACTTATGCTTACGTTGTACAAAATAAGATATTAGAGCGAGAACAGGAAACATTGTCCTTCCACGATACAATTGTGGTTACTGAAATTCTTGGGGCTTCCAGCATTCAGGAAAACGCTAACGTTCAAAAACAAAAGTCAGAGGATGTATGTCATGACAAGTATGAGCAAGGCAAGGTGAAATCTGAGAAAAGATCTCCGAATAAAGAGGTCCCTACGACAGGTTCAGAAAAATCTGAGCCGGAAACCACTGATAAGGGTATTGAACAATCATTACAGTGTGCTGAAGAACCTGCAACAACATTTTCGTGGGCATCTTTGGTTCAGAAGCCTGGAGAATGGATTGATAATACTTTGACAAAAACTAAATCTAAACTTGCCCCAGTAGAAAAGAGAAATCCTCCAGATTTCAAAGCAAAAAAGAAAGAAAAGAAATCTAAAGAGAAAAAATCTGAAAAATCCGGTAGTTCTGAAAAATCCCGATCTCCTGAGAAAATTTCTGCTCTAACATCAACAACTTCAGAAGAAGAGGATCACGCAGATGAAAAAGGGATAATAGTTGTGGAGCAATGCAAAAAAGAAGAGTTGCAAAAAACTTCAGAAGATAACAAGTCAACTTCAAGCTGGGCAGCTTTAGTGAAACGTCCAGGAGAATGGACAGATGAAGTTGCATCCCGAGCAAAATCACCGAAAGAATTCGTAACTCCAAAAGTAACAGAAGAAAATAAAGAATACAAACCGAGACCAAATAAGAAAAAATTGAATTCTAAAACTGATCAGCCAAAAGACCTGAGTGTAGTTGATAAAGACAAAAGTCAATCTGGAAACCTTAAACTTCAAGCAGAACCTCAAAATTTGTTATTCGCCGATTCAAGAGATACGAAACAATCACTTAAAGAGACAGGAGATGATAGCCGTCCGAAAGCTGCTGACGAACCACACGTTGATCAAGACGTTAATGACTTTTCATGGGCTTCATTGGTTAAGAAACCGGGGGTGTGGATCGATGACTTAGTTTCCCGTAAAAAGTCCCCAGTTCATCTTCCAGCTGATATCAAAGGTGAAAAACCAGAAAAATCCTTGACTTCAATTAAGCATTCTGGTCAAAGAAAGCACAGGCCGCAAAGAAAACAAGAAAAAGAAGCAAATATTGAGGAGTTTTCACTAAAAATAGATCAAACATTTGATTCTTCTTCGCAACCAAAAATAATTGAACAGAATGCCGTGGACATAAAGGAAGATGTGCAACAAGACAGTAAGCCATTAACTTGGGCCAAAATTGCGAGTCAAATTGATTACATGACTGATACTGTGAACATCAAGCCACCTAAGGAGATGAAAATACCATTAATTGAACCTAACACCCCGTCACCTAAAATCAAGAAGAAGAAAGAGACTCCTAAGATAAAAGCTGCACTTGAGAAAGAGCAACCTGAGAAGCAAGAAGAGCGTTTGCCTAGTATTTCTGGTACTTTTCCAAGTAAATTTACAGCCGACTTCATACAAGCAGAAAGAAATTATCAATTGCCAAAGACATTTGTTAACACAAATAAAACTGCGCCTGGGTCCAAGGACGAAGAAAGCAAATTTTCTTCTTGGGCTGAAATTGTTGATGAGCCCATTGAAACAATGTCATGGAAAGATATTGTCGATGAAGAATATGGTGATGAAGAGGAAATTAAAATACTACTACCAGAAGGTGGCATGCAAATAACATCAGAAACACTTTCCCCCGGCGCTATTACAAGTGAAATCTCGAAGAAAGAAAGGTCTTCGTGCGATGCATTGACAGATTTGGGTAATAACAGAGACGAAAATGTCGCTGCCACCGTAATAGAAGAGATGGATCTTCACAAAAAGACTATCATTGAAAGTGCTTCAGAGTCCTCTGGTCTTTTGGATGAAACTTCACTTCAGTCACTCAAAGAAACGGAACAAGAAAAACAAGTCGAAAAACAGGAACTTGTTTTGAAAAAGGATTTAAAAATTGTGGCAGAAAGATCGGGAGGTTTTAATACTCTTCAAACCGGCCAAGGTTATATTCAAAATCGGGCAGTTGAACAATCGCTGGAATCATCTAAAGTCGATCAGACGGCATCCGTGGAAAATATTATTCTAATACATAACGATGAACAAGTATTTTCGGCGCGTCTGGAACCATTTCCACAAAATATTGCTAATATTGGTGAAAAACAGCAACGCGATTTGGATAACAAAATGCGTACTGAACCTATCATTACTGAGGAACAAATATCGAGAAGTTTGCCCGAAGAGACTGGACATGAATTAGTACGATCATGTTCGACTGAAGAACAAAACGAGGAACATTTAGCAACAGGCGTAGACGAAAATGTACCAGTGATCCAATCTAACCGTCGGTCTAAGGGTTTGATTATCACTCGTCAAGAACAAGTTGAGGAAAAATCAGTGGAAACAGAATTAGCGGACAAGCGCTCTGATACTGAATTACGAATTGAGTCTACAATCGGTTGGAGTAATATTATGAATGCACCTATAGCACATACAGATATCGGAGAGCAACATCCAATTTTACAAGGAGTTGTGCGAACTGAAACCGCAGTTAGCAGTTTTGAAAACGTACTTCCTAACGTAGAAACTTTTATTCTTGACCCGATCGTCGCAGACATTGCAAAGGAAAAATTAGAAGAAGAGAGAAGTGTCCCATATGCTGGATTGCCAATTGATGAGTCGTCAAATGCCTGGATGAATATAGATGAATCGATGGCATTTTCCGATGATGAGGATATCGACAGCAAAGATCTTCAAAATCAAGAGTTGCTGGAAGTATGTAGCCGCGAAACCATTACCGCAAAAGTAATTGGATCGGAAAGTGTTATTAAACCAGATAATAAGCCTTCACTTGTTACATTGCCAGAACAAAAAGTTGTCGCAGAATTTTCGAAAGAAACAAACAAACCACCTTCTGCGTACGCTGAATTGTCAGTAAATGGATCTACGATTACACATATTCCTGATGAATCTATGATTTTTTCGGATAAAGGTGAACAGCGAGATGCACAGCTAGCACTAAATGAAGAGAACGTATGCGAAAAGAAAATAATTGAAGGAGATTCCATTGGCGACGAAGAAAAAACAAAATCAGATTACGCCGGCTTACCACTTGATGAATCTTCTAATGCCTGGATTAGTGTTCTAGATGAGCCAATAAATTTCTCTGACGATGAAAGTGAAGAAATCGAAGAGATGCCAAAATCCTCAGAGAATACAGAAAAACATGTTTATGACTATAAAGTCGAAAAACCTTATCAAACTCAACTACAACCAATTGGTACAACAGTCAAGATTGTAGATGACAATGAAGAAATGTCTGACGCTGTTAGCATCAGCACGAGTCGTCAAGTATGGACACCTGCCGCGGTAGTTAATGCAACTTTGTCAACGTCGAATACCTTCGAAAAAAATCAAGAAACTGATATTGAAACGATTACAGAAGATAATTATCCTCATACAAGCGAAACTGATAAATTGTCTTCTAGTCAGGATCCTCCAGCGGGCGGTGTTCCCATTCTAAGCGCCTTTGAATTGCCACAACTCGACGTGCCTTGGCGGGAAATTACCAAAGTAGAAGCCGGGGTAGAATTTGGTCCATCCCAGAAAGAATTGCTTTCCCAGAGATCTAATAAGACGTACGCCAGCTATGCTGATATTTTGAAACAGACTACAGCATTCATCGATTTGGAAAAAAATGATACTCAACAGGCAGAAACCGTGGAAAAACAAGAAGAGCCTCACTCCCCCACTCAGCCCACTGAGAAAGAAATTCGTCAAACGGGCGATGATATTCTGGCAGAATTGGAAGAAATGATGAACGGTAAAAAGAAGAAACCAAAAAAAGTGGAAAGAACGCTGTCAGAAGTGAGAAAAAGTAAAAAAAAGAGAAGAAACCAGAGGTTGGAAAAACAAGTACCACCAGCAATAGAGAGCGCATCCGAGGAATGCGCCGCTTTATTAGCAATGAGGTGCACTGGACAAACAACTGCCACATGCACCATGTCATGGTCGGATATCGTCAGCAAGAAAACTGAAGATTTTATGATTAATGATCAACACGATGTCTCAGCAAAAGAAAAATTCGAAAAACGTAGTGATAAAAACCTCTTTGGGGCACGAATGGATAAGAAAAGTGAAGGAACTATCATTCTATCTAAAAACAAAAAGTCGAAAATGCGGCGAATTAAAAAGAACATGCTTGAAGAGACATGTAAATTGCCTGATATAACACAATCACAATTTGAACGTCCGTCAGAATCCGCACCTAAGAAAGAGTTTTCGGAAAAAATAAGCCTCGAGCAATCTTGGACTGTTCTTATAGATGAGGAGCAGTTCAGTGAAGAAGTTCCTTCCAATACTGAAAGTCAATTAACTTCCAACACTTATGGCGTAATAAACGCGGGAGCAGAAGAGCAAGCTAAGGATACTTCATGGTCAGATGTGTTGAGGAAAGATAACTATAAAACTTCTTCAGACGCTGTAGCAAAACAAACTTTTGCGTTTATAAAAGCAGAGATCGAACAATCAGCTAACAGTTCAAACATGCAGCGAGTAAATGAAAAATCAACGAAATTAGCAAATTCGGAGAAAACTGAGAGATCAGACGATGACAAAAGTTTTAAGCAATCGGGGAGCATAGCGTTAGCAAGTGATGGAGCAGAGAGTGAATGGGATGAATTTGTAAAGCCAGTGGAAATCGTTGAAATGGCCGGAGAACTTGACAGATACGAATGTGTGGAACTTGATGGGCGTAAAAATGTTATGAAGGTTGCTCCTGAGACTTCACAAAATTATGCGCAAACTATGATTTTTGAGCGATCGGAAAACGAATCAGCTATCAAAAAATGGTCTGACATAGTTTTAGAAGAGGATATGGAAGCATCGCATAATGGTAAACTCTCAGAAGCAGAAATTTTGGTCACACCAATGCAAAGTTTAGACAGCTTTGAAATCTTAGATACCGAAAATGGAATTTCGTTCCCAATCGAGGAAAAAGGCGAGAAAAAATTGAAGACAATTGAAATGGGAATTGAAAGAACAGTGTCAGAATTTTCTCATTTAACCCGTCCATTTGATGATGTTGAAAGAAAAGAGGAAGAAGCTTCTGTTAAAGAATGTGAAGATGTTGATCTGACGCTGTCGATTTGCAAAAAGAGCACAAGTCCACCTGTACCTAATATTAAGTCGTGGTCAGATGTACTGAAAGAAAATATTGAAAAGCCATTTGCTTCCTCTGCAGCCACACAATCTGTTGACATGAAACAAAAAACTATTGATTTTGTTCAGCAAGAGCAAGCACTGTTGAAAGCAAGCATGAAAAATGACAACACCAAAACGCCGAAGCAATTGCAAGACGCCCGTTTATATGAACAAGAACACTTGTCCCACTTGCGATCTGCACCCGTCAAAAGTCCTTCCGCAAGCCGAGAAACTTCCGAAGAATCTATGCATTCTCCATCTGCCCCTGCTATTAAGAGAGACGACATTGAAAAGAAAGCAAGAATTTCGGAAAAATTGCCTGCAACAGATGCGAAAGATCAACGCGATGCAAAGAAAAAGCAGCCGAAACGTAAGAAGCCGCAAACGCAGCGAAGCAAGTCACCTATTGAAGAGAAGCAAGGATTAGATGCAACTAATGAAACAAACAGAAATCTAACGGATGCATATACGATCGAGACCGTTAAATTTGATTTGCCAATACCGGCACTATCTCTAATGTCTTGGTCTGCGATATTAAGAAACAACATGCCGTCAAATCAAGATGAAAAGAAATTGCAAGACACCACAGATAGTAAGCAAAAAACGCTCGAATTCATTGAAAACGAAGCAGTCTCCGTTGAAGCAGACGCAATACAAAATGAGAGGGTCGAAAATGTGGAACTCGAAAAGTCTAATGAATTTGATACTAATAATATAGATGCAGAGAAAATTGTAGAATTGGAAAACTTGCCATGCTCGGATGACATCAATAACTCGAACATCTATCTCGAAGTTACAGGTAAAATACCAGAGTCAACGACCCTGAACTTGTCTGAAAAAAAGAAAAAGGAAAAGAAATTTAAAAAAGTTCGAGCCGGCAAGCTTGTAAAAGACGAAGAAGTTGAAGGCGGTGCAATTTCTCTTCCCAAGAAAGTGTTGGATATATCTGATATAATGTCGACTTCACAGCCATCTTTATGGTCCTTGTCTAAGACTTACGCAGAAGTCGTGAAAAAATCTGGCATGTCGGATAGTAGGGGTAAAATATCATATGTAGCAGATGATGCTGCAAGGTCTCCGTCACCAGAAGTAGTTGAGATCCCTGCGAAAACTAGTGACGAGGAAGTTTTTGCCAGTGAACTAAACGAAACCCCGAGAGACTTGGAGGAAAGTGATTATGAAACTATTAATGAAAGCACGACAACCCCTGAAGAGATGAAATTACCTTATGTTTCAGAACCGAAAGACTCTTTTGAAATCGAAGACACTTTAAATACACAAGAGTCGTCGATATCGTGGAAAGATCTGGTTGATTCAGATATAGAATGCGATACTGCGGACCAATATATGCCATTGAATGTAAGCCGCGTAGGATTGGAATCTACCACTGAGAAAGATCAAGGTATACAGAATATTCCTTCTACTACTTCACTAACAACTTTTTGTCAAGAAAACAAAGGGAATTCTGTATTAACTCAATGGAAATTTATAAGTTCGCGATCGCGTTCCAATTCTCCACGTTCAAGATCTCGTTCTAACCAATCCCGCAAACAAAAAAGATTAGAAAGAAGCAAGTTGCAAACAGAGCTGAGGGCATCGCCAAGTAATGAACCAATTAAAAAGATTGATTTACAAAATTCACAGACTGTTGAAATTGGTTGGTTCTCAGCTGATACTGACGATTTAAATAAAGACGAACGCTACAGAGAAGAGCATGTTGAAAACATAAAACTTGATGCTCCTGAAGTTACGGTGAGTGGACCTCTTCCCATGAGCTCTACAAATGCAGCACAGGTTGGCATATCTTGGGCTGCAATTGCTGCTCAAAACGTTCCACAGCCTGCACAAAAGATAAGTGTTCTTAATGAAGCAGAATGCGCGTTATATCCGGATAAAGTGATTGGCGATGTAGGAGAACTTAAATCATTGGTGCCAATTAATTTGGAAGTAGAGAGAAAAGAAAAGAAACCCAAACAAAAATCTAAGAAAAAATCAATTGAAACAGAGTCCTCGTTCAAAAACATCAGCCAAGAGGCTCTAACAGATTTCAATCCGATGGTTTCTGGGGTACGAATCTCATGCGAAGAACTGCCAGTGCTGAATGTTGCAGTTACTCAGTTGGTAGCAAGCGAAAAACCGGCACCTGCAACAGAGATTCCAGTCAAAGCAAGTAGCATTCCTGCTGGCGTAGAAAGTTCTCCTATTCTCGTTGCTGAAGACTTTCCCTCTGAGGTATCTTCGGAGGTGGGCGTTGGAGGAAGCCTTGCCGAAATACAGAAAACAATCCAACTATCAACAGGTGACACCCAAGAAAAACGAAATATTATTTCATCTGAACCGGAAACAATGCATGACAATGTCCATAAAATTGTAAAAATAACCGAACTGACAATAGAAGAAACTCAAGAAAAACCACACGAAATTGTAATGGAAGAAAAAGTTCGCGTTTCTCAGCTAGTAGCTGGTGAAGAAGTAGTACCTGGAAAGGAGTATCGTGCCGAGGAAAGCGTGATTCCTATTGTCGTTGCTAAAGATCTTGCCTCTGTGAAATCTTCAGAGGTGAGTATTGGCGGAACCGTTGCTCAAATCCCAGAAACAATCCAACCATCAATAGGCGGTAATCAAGAAGAACCGGAGACTATGTTATGTGAGCAGGAAAAAGTGCATGGCGATATCAATAAAATTCCAGAAATAACTCAATCGACAATAGAAAGCACAGAAGAAAAACCACCAGAAATTGTAATGAAAGAAAAAGTTCACGACTCGCAATTAGTAGCTAGTGAAGAAGTAGTACCAGGAACGGAATATCGCGCCGAAGAAAGCGCCATTCCGGCTGTCGTAGAAAGTTCTCCAAATGTCGTTGCTGAAGACTTTGCCTCTGTAATATCCTCAGCGGTAGGTATTGGGGGAGCCGTTGCTCAAATACCGGAAATAATGCACCTATCAATAGGTGACAGCCAAGAAAAACGGGACACTACTTCATCTGAACAGGAAACAATCTACGACAATATCCATAAAATTGTAAAAATAACGGAACTGACAATAGAAGATACACAAGAAAAAACGCATGAAATTATAATGGAAAAAGAACTTCGCCTTTCTCAGTTAGTGGTAGGTGAAGACGCAGCGCCTGCAACGGAACATCGCGTCGAGGAAAGCGTCAGTCCGTTTGTCGTACAAAGTTCTCCTATTTTCGTTGCTGAAAACTCCACCCCTGTGATGTATTCAGAGCTGGCTGTTGAAGGATGTGCTGCTCAAATACCAGAAACAATTCAAGCAGCAATAGGCGGTAACCAAGAAGTAGAACCGGAGACTACTTTACATGAACAGGAAAGAATGCACGGAGATATCGATAAAATTCCAGAAATGACCCAATTGACAATAGAAGGCGCACAAGAAAAACCTACTGAAGATGTAGTGCCTGGAATGGTATATCGCGGCGAGGAAAACGACATTCCGGCTGTCGTAGAAAGTTCTCGTATTGTCGTTGTTGAAGACCTTGCCTCTGCGATATCTTCAGAGGTGGGTGTTGGCTGGACTATTGCTCAAATGCCACCACATGAAATTGCAATAAAGGAAAAAGTTTGCGATTCTAAAGTGAAAAGCTATGAAATCCAAAGTAATGAATGTGGGGACCAAAATATTCAAGTTTTAAAAAAAGCAAAAAGCGACAAAGACTTTGCATTTGTAAATTCGACATTAATTCAACAGTTTATGGAAGCGGAGAGAAATTCTAGCGTAAGGTCGGTTTCTGCTACTATTCCTCGGACGACGGAAGCAACTTCTGGAGAAGTTGAAGAAATTGCTGCTCCAGGCTCTAAAGAGATGTTACATGAACGATCTATCGAAGCAGAGGGAAAAATTTCGGTTTGTGAGATTACTTTGAAAGCGGGACGAGAAGTGCCAGCTCAACCCTTTGAGGATATTCCTAAATCGTTCCCCATCCCTATAAAGAACGAGGAATTTGAACTGCCTGAACCTGCAGCTACTGACGGTACGGCGAAACTTGCAAAGTTTACTTCTGGCACAGTTCCAGGTATAGAGAAGCGAAAAATTGTTCAAAATTCTGAAGTCAAAGGAGGTCCTTCTACAGACTCTAATGAATCTACAATAATAGTTTTAGTTGAAAAATCCATCATCCCTGAACTAGACGATCAGTATAACAAGGTGAATGAAAATGAGTTAAAGGAAATGAAATTGGAAGAGTTAAAGCAAAATTTACGCCAAGAGTTGAAAGAATATTCACTTGACAAGTCCAAAATATACGAACAAGCATTAGACGAGCTTCGCTCTAAAACAACGATTGATACAACTTGTGATAACTGTGTTATTGCTCAAGAACAACCTTGGGATAGTAGTACGCAAGACTTGCTTGCTCATAATTTGCATTTAGAAAGCCAGTCTAACTTGAGACCTTCTCATAGTTTCCAAGAAAGACAATTAGTTTTATTATCTTCCCGAGCACTCACGATATTAGAAGATCATGTAGCTTCCCAGCCCAGTACAAAAACTTTGAACCAGTCACCAAAAACGATAGAAACTGCTTTAAGAGATGTAGCTAGTAGTATACGTGCACTTGATGAGCCCCAGCCTAAAGTAACGGCTGCTGAAACTTTTGGTAATTGTGCGATTATCGAAATGCATCCTTCGGATGATATCACGCAAGAATTGCTTGCTCATAATATGCATTTAGAAAATCAATCTGACTTGAAGCCCTCTTATAGTTCCCAGGAAGGACAATTAGTTTTGTTATCTTCTTGCATGCTCACGGAATCAAAACCTCATATAGCTTCTCAGTCTAGTAGAACTTTAAATCAGTTACCAAAAAGCGAAGAAATTACCTTAAATGAGATTGCTAGCAATGATGATAACTTGTGGCTTACAAATTTGCAAAGAGATGATTTTAATAAGCTTACGTTTGACGATAGGAAAAATTTGCTTAAAAGCGAAGTTTCCCTTGCAGTGTTAAAAACAATGGAAGCAAATGGCGAAGTTACAATGCGAATAGAAAAAAATATTCCGGACGATTTTAAAACGTCAAAAGTTGTTTCAGAATCTGTCAAGGATATGTTGATACTAAATTTGTTTAAGGATAGCTGGTCTGAGATCGAATCTAAAGCAGTTGAAAAAGAGGGGGTTTATGAACAGCATAAGGTAAATGTAAAAGAATTCAAAGAAGACAAATTTAGAAATTTAGAAGGCAAAGACTATCAGAGTGACGATGATGACGACGATGATGATGATGATAACGATCAGCCGAATATTTTCCCAGACACACAAAAGTATCAAGACGATGATGACCGGGATCCAGGTAGTGACAGTAGTGGTTGTATAACATCAAGTCCTAAACCTGATCAACTCAGCGGTAGTTATCAAAGAAGCTGCTCTACACAATATATGTCAACTGATTTACCAGGTGGATTAGGTCACTGGCGAGATCAGAGTACGTATTTAGCTTTAGAAGAGAACGGCAAAATCGAAGAGGCTTTAGAGCCAGGTGAGGTTGAAGCTTCGAAAACACTTGCTGAAATAGAATTAACAGCTATTGCTATCACCCCGTTAATTGAGTCCCAAAACTTAAGTTTTCCTGAACCAACTAACATGTCACATTCAATCCCTGAATTCCATAATAATAACTCGTCAAGTCTCAATCTTGTAAGTAATACAACCCCCTTAGCTAGTGTTGCCACTATTACTACCAAATTATTCAATAAGGCCGTTCAGGCAACAGCAACGGTTCAAGGAACAGCGGCGGTCCATGAGGCAACATCAGCAATGAAAACATCGGCAGCTGCTAGCGTATTGCCTACTATAGAAGCAACAAATGAAGTAACAAAATCATCTGCAACAGTAGAAACAATAACAACGATAACAACAAGTAGCACGGCCGCAGAAGATAAAGCACCTTTAGTTAGCGCACCAGTTGCAATCTCGACTCAAAGGTTGCCCATCAATTGTACTCAAACGACTACTACCACAACAACAGTAACCGATGAATTATTACAACCTAGCATGATAATTACACCGCAAGATCCTGCTTTAATTAGACGCACCACAACCACCACAACAGTAACAACATCAGGTAGATCTGGCAATGGATTAGACAATGATCATCATATTTTACAACAACGCCAACCGATGCAGAAGGTGATAATTGAGTTGAGCATACGTACATTACTAATCTTAATAATAATCGCTTTTTTGTGTGGTTTTGGTTTGTGTTTTTGGCTTTTAAATGAGTTAAATTGGTGTAGTAGGCCCCATTGAAAGCTTCGGTCACGCCAATTTAGCTTGGACTTAAACTGTGACGTCATACAAGTACTTTTCCGATAATTACTCTTTTATTAGAGTATTGCGTTCTCATTGCATTTTCTCTATTCTCTCTCTCTCTCTCTGTCTCTCTCTCTCTTTTGTGTGTGTGTATGTGTGTGTGCACTTTATAATTATTTGTCTGATAGAAAACGGTTATCATAATGACACTTGTAAAGCATTCTCGATTGTTTCACTTAAAAGCCAAAAACAATAAAATTTATTTTTATACATTTTAAACATAACATTATTAATATTCATTATACTAAAGTTGAAGATAATAATATTTCATTGTACTAAAGTTGAAGAAAAAAATTGAAGAAGAAAAACATCCATGAATCCTTTTCAAAAGAAAGCTATAGATACTATAGTAATAATAATAATAATAATAATAATTATAGTTTTTGCACTTTTAACTAATTAGTTTATAATTTGCTTGTACTTACTTTTGTTATTGTTTTCTCTTTTTTTCTTTGCATTTAATTTTTTATGTTTAATTTCAATTTGAATTGCATTTTATTTAAATTTGTTGCTGACATAATTTTTATTTTTTTGCAATATTTGCTTCAGTCTTTAAGTAAACGACACAAGACTTCTCTAGCATCTACCTAATATTATTAGTAAGCTTAGTGTTCCCTTAATTAATTGTAGTTATCTAGTTATATTATTCTTTTTACATATTCTCTTAAGTTTCTCTAAGTTAAACAGAAAAGAAGGAACAAATTTCAAATAAAACTAACAAAAAAAGAAAAAAAAAAAGATCATTAAAACAATCCAAGCATGATGTTTACTTAATGAAAATGTGTAGAAAATAAAAGTAGAATGTAGTGATATTTAAAATTTTGCGTGCTATGCAGATTAACAAACAACGTATCCAAAAATTAAAAATTTGCGTAGTTTCTCTAGATTGCTGATCCATACATATGTACATCTCGCATCCATGCTTTAACCACGTATATAATAATACCATAATTTTATCGCAATCAATATATACGAAGTCGTTCGTCTAACCGTAATTGTGTTAATTTACAATAGTTTCTTACCTTTTACTCTCTTGCTAAAAAAACTATGAGATAAATTGCCTATAATTTTACAACATATACAATATACTATTTACACTTCAATTCACTCCACCTCACATCATTCACCGTATACTGGGCACGTTCAAATTTCAACACACTTTACAATGTGTGTGTATGTAACTAATTTATTATAGTTTAACAAGAACTACAAAAAAATATTTTCTAAAATTTATTATTGCAACGTAAACGGGTTCAATGCCTGGCATCATCGTTTTGCGCGGCCATGTGCATCAATGCTAAAGAGATTTTGCATATTTTGTAAATTTAAAAATAGTTTTTTTCGTGAAATAATTTCCTCTTTTTCTTTTTTTCTTTTCTCTTAAGAAACAACTCAAAAAACTACTCTATTGCAATAAATTTTTGCTGATCTCGTTCTGTGGAATTATCTCTTCTTTTTTTTTTTTTTTTCTTATACACGATTCAAACGAATAGTATTGTACTAGTTCGCGAACGTTAAAGTCGCAAAATTCGAATTTTCGAAAAATTAATCGATGAAGTCATTAAATATTTATAAAAGAAAAATTTAGTTAGTCATTTATAGTTTTCTAAGATGTGATCATCGTTGAAAAGTGGAATAAATAGAAAACTTAAAAGGTTTTCTATGAAAAATAATTGGCGAAAATATTAAATATTAATGGGCCAACATTTAAATCAGAAATAGTTCTATGAAACATATAATAACTTATTATAAAACCATAAAAAATCAGTCATTCAAAAAACAATTTCAATCTTTTAGCTTAAAGAAGAAAAAGATAGTCAAACACTTAATGTGTAGGATTTATTCTATTTTTTTTTTTTTTTTTCGTTTTGAATTCAGGAAAGCTGTCTGCCTCAAATCATTCTGTTAAAATCATTCTGCGGTGTTTTTGCAATCAATCAAACCTTCTGCTAACAAGCTGGATTACGATAATCTCTCTACCAGATTCAAATGCATTTTCCTAGCCCACCTTAGAGTAAATAAGACTTTGTTCAATACTAAACATTATTATGATCATACTGAGCCTTTCAAATATGTTTCTTGAAATGTCTCTCTGTCGGATTTGTTGGATTATGCTTAATTTATTGCCATCTCTAGTTAAATTTGCTTATTTGCTCGTCTGTTTAACTCAAGACTATTTTTGCTACTTAACATTTACAGGGGCATACAATCCGGTGGCCTTTCACCCATATTTTGTAACTTTAGTATATAAATAACTAAATATATTCGCTTTAAAGCCAACCTCGTAACACATTCAGCGAATATCTAATAATTGCAGCTCCTACGCTCATTGTGGATGAGTGTAAGCTATCCTGCTAAGTATTTTTTTATTAAATCGGAAATCGAAGTCTTTTACAGTATTCTGCAAATTAATTTTTTTATATCCAATCCCGATGAATGGGAATGCAATAGATTTTTCCCACATACTTTAAAGCTCAGGCAGTATAAGTGAAACTCTTTGTAATAAGTGGTGTAACGTGATCATCATAGAGGTTAATAGGAAAATAGAAAACGGAAACTTGATGTGTATAAGAGAAAGTCTTCATAATAAATATGTAACTTAATCAGCATAAGATTTTGAGTCGATTTACCTCAAAAGTGGAAAACTGAAACTTCGTATATATATATATATATATATATATATAAGTGAAAGGTTTCATATATATATATAAATATATATACACTTAATCAGCACAAGATTCTGGTCCGATTTAACTGAAAAATAGAAGAGGAGAAGTTTCTTTCTGTCTTTATGCACGAATCAAGTCTATCTCTAGTTTATCCAGCCTCGCCAAAAGCAAAAATTATAACTAACATTGCAGTTGATAAAAATGGTCATCTAAAAGACCAATGCCCGCATACAAGGGCCAAATAAAAAGGAAACTTGAAAACTAATAGAGATACTTCCCAATGTCATCATCTAAATGCTTTGAGTAAAAGTACTTCTCTTTCTTGCTTGAAATTCACAAAACATTATGCAATTTTTATATATGTTCTTTCGGTTGCAGATTTTCGCCACAAAACGAATATAATTTGTTTCTTTGTTTTTACTTTTTTGGCTTTCTTAGCTGTCGTACACGAATAACATCTATCTTCAGTCATAATCCTAGTGCGTAAACCAAAAACATATATACACAATTTCAATTTTCTCTCTTGATCTTTGCGACAAAGAGAATTTTAGTGGAGGGATAGATCAGACATCGCTCTATTACCGAGGATAATAAGATGATCAAGCTTATAAATAATTTCTGAATATTAGAACGTATAGCAGATCGTAGTTTTGCAAAAGCATAAGTAGACAATGCAAAAAAAGGGGCCTTTTTTTCTTTTTCTATTTTCTGTCGGTAGTATTCTTTTAAAAAGAGCAAGTTAGTCAGCTTGAAGGATTTATATGTCTTTAAATAACATTTGGCTGATTAATAATATAAAGTGCCGATTTGACCTTAGCTGATCTCTGCCGTACGTTGCTTTGCCTCCGATATTGATTTATAGTAATTTATAAAGAAAGCCAAACAATGAGTTCACGAAGTGATGTCATCGGCAATCAAAAGACCGTTCTTATCGTGTTATTATAGCATAGCATTGCTTATATGACATTAATATACTTTATGAGAGAGATAATCAAGAAGATTTTGGCCGCAGAAGTTAAGATATATAGAGAATCAATGATAGATCAAATACCAGACGTATTTGTCTGTATGTCTGTATGTATCGTCCTCTTTCATTAATCCATTGTTCATGTGATTCATAGTTTAAATACGCTGCGAATTTTTCGGTTAAACTGTATTCACCCCGCCCCTTAGCTTATTTTTAATATAGTTTGCATATTATTGATTAAAAAAGTTGCAATTTTGATTATATTTTGAACGATTTTCAACTTTTTAGTTATTGTGGTGTTCACCTAAGTATTTTTGCGATATATATAGGATATTAAGTGCAAAATTCATATTAAGATTAATGCGAAACTCGGAATCTGGGTACCCTTGTTTTCCTATCTGAGTCCTGCTTGCTAAGAAGAAGGAATTAACTCAGGAACCTAACCTAATTTAACTAACTGATGAAATTTCAAAAAATATTCATTTGCAAGGACCAATTTTAGAAATGATCTTTATCAGTTCACAAGCACGAAAACGCAAAAATATCGAAAAAACTGAATTTTTCTATATACGTTAACTGTCTGAAAGTAAAAGTTCTTAGTCGATCTATTGCCAACTTTGCGAACGAATGTGGTGACGGATAGAATTCCATAATCCTTGCAACACGACTTTCACCTCCTTTCACATGCATTTAAAATTATAAAAAAATACCAATCCTAGTCGTAGTAAGTTGATGTCCACACTATTTTATTTCTTTTCCACTATTGTTGGGTTAACAAAATCACGTATTTGCTTAATGTGTGAAGTATTTCAGAAAAGGATTTTAAAAAAATTCAAACATGTTTGTTTAATCTATCTCGTTCTCTTAACGTTCAGTTACTAATAAATAAGAAAAATTATTGAAAAATTATAATGTTTAATATTTCATATTTATGTAGAAATATCTTATTGAAATCTTTTAACACATTTAAGTGAGTATATATATACGCTTTAGGTATAAAAGTCGATGGTTCGGTTCAAGTTTTCTGCCTGCGTATTATTTTTTCTTTACATGCATTTCTTCATATACATTCAATTCAATTTTGCCTCTTTTTTTTGTAATTTGTTCTTCCTCCCCACTTACAAAGGTAAATGCTGGAGCTTATTGACTCTTTTAGAAACTTTCTTATCCATTGATCTACCCTATCCGTTAAATCTGTTTCTCTTAACTTTAAACTTTAACTTTCCCTTAAAACAACTACGAATTTTTCATGCTTTCAAAATTTTTCCAAAATCTTTAATATTTGTATATAAGAGATCTATTGTTATATAACAGTATATATACAGTATCTACAACAACTTAGAACACCAATTACTAAGAAGTAATTGCCTGTAAATATTTGCATGCTTTTCTTCAATATTCTCATATATCAATTCTGTTTGCCTGGAATGTTCATATATTTCAAAAGAGAAATTTAGAATAAAATTTTTTTCTTCAACATATCTTTTTATAATTATATGTCGTGGCTTTCAATTTACTGTACATACCTAAATCTAAATATATGCAAATATATTTATTTTCAAAAATCTTGTGATTTCATATAAAATGTTTCTTTTCTTATTCCTTTCTATGAAAATATTGTTAAAAAACGTTTAATTAATTTCTTGAATATATATAAACTGCTACCTGTTCCAACCGCCCATTAATAAATATAGGAATTAATAAGTCAAGAAGTTGATGAATTACTGCAATCGCTAACGACGGTCGAAGGAGCCATAGCCTATTTACCGCAAGACAGTTTAGATGGTATGCTGCAAGGTTTAAAGGTAAGTTATATTTAAAAAAAAAAAAAAAAAAAAAAAATAAAAAAAAAAAAAAGATGTTTCTAACCAGTTATGAAAGCAAAAATGATGCCTATATAATACACATTGTTTGTTTTACCTAACAAAAAACCAAAAGAAAATTCACAACAATCACAAAGAATTTCTTTAGCAAAAAGTGTTTAATTTTATTTGTTTATTAAAAACAAAAATCCGCCACTAAATCATAAAACATCTTCAACACACCACATAGTTATACACCTCCGATTATTCGATTTTTCTTTAAAATGCCGTGCGGAGTAGGTGTGTTAGAGTTCGTCCTTGCAAAAAGAATTTGCATTTTTTTGATTATATATAAGTATTATTCGGTATGAAATTAAAAATTGAATTTCTTGCAATCGTCACACACACAGTTGATCCAAGAAAATCTCGAATATCAAGGAAAGGAGGCACAAAGATTAAAATCAATTAGTCAAACTCTACCGACCGATCCACCTACAGAACGTTTATTGCGTGAGATTATCGACCGTATCGAATTGTTGTTAAGACGTACGCAGCAAGGCATTACCATGATAGCGGTAAGTATTTGTTCTTTTTTTTAGAATCTTAGCCCCGTGTTTATAATCCCTGGTTTTCATCTAAACATATAGGGTGCTGTTCACGCTCAAAAGAAACGTAAGCAAGAGCTTGAAGAATATCAGATGCATTTAACGCAGATAGAATCCTGGATTCAAGCTGTAGCCGAAGAGCTTAAAAGCTTAGAAATAACCGAACAAGGTTCAAATGACGAACATATGCTACGTGGGCAGGTAGAGAGAAGTCAAAATTTGTTACGTACTCTTAAGGAAAGACAGCAATCGTTGGAGGACTTAGTAGATAAAACTAAACCATTGCTAACACATGAAGATGTAGCTTCACTTGCCACCAATTTAATTGAACAATTGCAATATGTGATAACTATATTACGTGAACAAATCACAATAGCAACAAAAAAAATTTACACAATTGAAACAATTATTGTGGATTTAAAAAAAGCTAAACAAGAAGATGATCTGCGTAAACGTATTCAAACTGAATCATTAATCATGCCAACTCAGGCATCGGTTGAATCAAATGCCAGCACAGTCGATTCTAGTTCCATGCCTGAAGAGGAAATTGAACCTATTAATTATGCAGCGGTAGAAACTCAAACTTCTGCCAGCTTAGACAAACCGTGGCAGCCGCCTGCTGAAGTTTATACAGTTGAGGCCCAAACTAGTTTTCCTTTGATCGAATCAAAGCCACCAAATATAGAGACGGCTGACATCGCTATGCAAACTCAGAAAGAGCGCAAGCCTACAGAAAATATTACAGTGACTCAAATCGTGCAGCAAGGTGAAGAAACGATAAAAATTGAAGCAGCGCCTAATGCAGACATATGTGATCAACCACAAAATGTTGAAATTGAAGCAAGATATCATAGAAGACCGCAGGGAGATATAGATCGCACCACAGAACTCGTCCTTAAGAATGTACCGCAGGTGTTCGAAACGACATTTGTAGAACCTGACGAAACTACAACTGAAGTTGTCGTGGGTCCGGATGGTACTAAACATATTATCTTAAAGAAGGTGACGCGCACTCGTCAGCAAATCGTACAACAACAGCACTTGAGTTCTTTTGCTACCATTTCTCATGTTGACTCTAATGTGGTACCCGAGCCGATCAATCTGGAAAGTGTTCAACCAGCAGCTCTTCCTCGTGGTACGTTGCCCGAAAAACTAATCGTGGAAGAATTTGAGGGCGCACCTACAATGGAAGAATATGAAGAATATCACAGTCCGAACGTTTTGGTTCATGGTGTTCCATTGCACGAAGGTGATGTTGCATACGTGGATTCTCGTAATTTGCAGCACATGCAGATCGTACCAACCGAAGAAGTAACCCACGGTAGTATACGAGCAGTTGTACAACAAGTCACGCGAAAAGTTATACGTAAAACACGGAAAATTATCAAAAGGGTTGTAATTATTGATGGTAAAGAACACGTTACTGAAGAAATACTGGAGGAGCCTGAAGAAGTTGAAGTAACTGAAGAAGAAATTGCTCCTCATGTCAATGTGAACATTGTGCGAACTATAAATGGTCGGATTGTAAGCCAAGATGAATTCGATCGCATTTCCACAGAGCCAGGCGTAACCATCGAAGAATTGTCAACAGATGTTATGCAGCCAGATGCTCAACAACAAACGCCTCAACAGGTATTTGATATTGATTCTTCTAAGTTTATTACCACAACCATCACAACAACACAGCAAACACAACAACCAACTACCACAAAAACAGCAACAGTAATAGAAACTACAGAAAGTCGAACTAAAGCACCCGTAGAATTTGTTGACATGCCGGCACGTAAAGTAGTTGTTGAGCAAGTTATTGACACCATAGACAACAAAACGCCTGACGATGCTGTCGTCTCTACTTCTATTAATACTGTTACAGTTACGAAAATAAACCAACAAAAGCAGCAGAAGGACGAAGAATCAATGATTGAAGATATTAAGGATATATGGCCGACTCAACAAGCTGTACAACCAACAGATGTAGAGAAATCAATGATTGAACATGTTGAGGATATTTACCCTGTTCAGCAAAATCTGGAGCCCATAGATATAGTACAACCGTTGACTGAAGATATTAAGGATATATGGTCGCTTCCACAACCTCTACAACCTACAGATATAGAACAAGCAATGGTTGAAGATATTAACGATATATGGTCGATTCAAGAACCTCTACAAGCCTCAGATACAGAACAAGCAATGGTTGAAGGTGTTAAGAATATTTGCTCTGTTCAGCAATATATGGAACCCGCCGATATAGTACAACCAATGAGTGAAGATATTAAGGATATATGGTCGATTCAACAACCTCTTCATTCCACAGACATAGAACAAGCAATGACTGAAGATATTAAGGACTTATGGTCGATTCAACAACCTCTACAACCCACAGATATAGAACAAACAATGTTTGAAGATATTACCAATATATGGCCGATTCAAAAACCTCTCCAATCCACAGATATCGAACAACCAATGATTGAAGATATTAGGGATATTTGGCCTATTCAACATCACCTACAACCCACAGATATAGAATTTAATCTATCTAGTGAACCACCGACTGAACCGTTAACATCCACAAGAGATACAACTGCCACCATATGGCCTTTGAATTTAGATACCGGTCATCCCGTATGTTTAAAAAGTTATCAATACGATAGAAAGATTTCACCAGAAATTCAAGAGAAATCCGTTATAGAATCTCCTCATTCGAAAAAACTTCCCCAATTTACAGATGTACAAGAACCCGCAACTCTTGAGGATACTAAGGGAATAGTGTCACAATTTTTAGAAAAGGAAAGCACGCCTTTAAAACCTTTAGCGCCAGTTGGTAAAGTTAGCATTACTATAGTGAAAGCTTTTGTGGAACCCTTGCAGACAGAAACGACGAAACCTACAGAGTCTTGCGTTCAACCTGAGGGAAGTAAAACGACAGAAGTAGTGGAAGAAGAACCGGCCGAAAGCAAAATGGAAATCGCCGTGGTAGAGCGAGAGGATATGGAGGAAATAAAAGAACTTGAATACATTGAAGCAGAAAAACTTGAAAAATGTGCCGAGCCTAGTCCTACTAAAATATTAATGCAATCATTGCCAAGTGACGAAGCGAAATTTGAGAAAATAAAAGATTCCAAGCAGACGCTATTAGAATTCTTAGAGAAGGAGAAATACACAAAAATTCCAGATACCGCCAAGGAGTATGGCACTGACATAACTGCGATTCAAGATGAGGACGCAATACAACAAAGCGTTAGTTTCGAAACACCCGCTCAACCATTTAAAGGAGATAATGATGATAGATATAAAAAAGTTCATCAAACAGAAATATCTGAAATGAAAGAACGTTCCCTTGACTCGCCTATCATATCAGATGCTGCAGTTTCTGCGAAAACTCAAAAACCGCGTGAAAAAGTTAGCATAACTATTGTAAAGTCACATTTGGAATCTCTACCATCTGAAAAACAGAACGACAATATTGTAGAGATTATAGATGAACAAGAGTCCCAACAGCAATTTGCTCAGCAGGTTGCAGAAACCCCAAAATTGTGGAAGTCTTCAAAGGAAGAGTTGGTGCAATACACAGCCGTAGAAAAGTACGCGAAACCTACAATTGTAGATGAAGAAAAGCTAGCAATTGTCGATCAAATAATAACTTCAGTAATAGAGGAGCCTCTGGAAGAAGTTGAAATTAAAAAATCTGTCGAAGAAGATCCCGTGACTCCTAGATCATTGAACGATTTGAAGAAAACAACTTCTGTGCCAGTGGAGATAGAAAGCCAAGAGGAACCGATAAAACCTTTTATACAATCGTTAATTGAAACTGTAGAAACTGCTGCGCCATCGAAAAAAGTGGAAAAAGAGCGAAAACTGGAAAAGGCTAAAATTCAGCAAGCACCTCCAAGTCCAGATAAAATTGTTGAGACAAAAAAGAGTGTTCCACAAACTCCAGAGAGAACCACTGTGAAAATCGGCAATTTTGTTGTCGAAACTTCAGAACCTGAAATAACGGCCATTGTTTCCGAAATCGTGGAGTCGTCAGGTAAAGAATCTAATTTGATTTTAGAAACGCCAACACCATATGAAGGTGCGGAAGATAGCACTAGAAAGATGACCACGTTAACTGACACCGGAATTGCTGAAGCCTTGGCGCCTGAGGGTAATCAAAGTGTTTCGGAAGGTGACCAGTCGAGTGTTCCCACCCATGCCTTCAGTATCAGTGAACAATCAGTACCAACGGGCACGTTACAGGAAACTTCTATTATTGAAAATACATTTTTGATCGGACAACCCCAAAAAGAAATTCCTCACGATATTAAAGCAACAACGCAACTATTCATAGCTGGTGAAGCAATGGCTTCCCCCGTAAGCATTGTTGCTCCCTCGATTGAAGGCAATGGCGCTAGTGTTCTTAAAATGGTTATGTCTGAGCAACCAAGGCCAAATGATATGAACAAAATTACTATGACTATTGTGGAAACGAGCGCAATTGTGCCAGAAATACCTGAGACTCAAGAGAATATTAAACGAAGTCGAAAGAAGAAGAAAAGAAAAGATCCTATTCCCACATCCTCTACAGAGGAATCTTTGAAAGAAGAGTATCCTAAGGATTCTGAAATTCAACCTGCAGAAAAATCAACGAGCGAAGATTTAAAAGAAGAAAAATACATTGACGTTCGAGAGACAATTCCCGTAACTTCGCCATCTGAAATTGAATCGCCGCATGAAACTGGTTATGAACCAGAGGAGAAGACGGCTGATGACGTCCATGATATAAAGGAAGGCAAAAAGAAACGTCGCAAAAAGAAGAAACAAATTGAAAAAGTTCAACCTGATGATGAGACTCTTCAGTCTGTGTCACCTCAGTATTCAGATGTTTCTAAGCCGTCATCACAGAGCATTGGATCTGAAGACAAACTGCATGAAGAAATGATAGCCGAGATAAGTGCTGAAAGTGTGGCCTCTAGCATTACCATTGACAAACCTGTAAAAATAGTTGAGGAGGGTGTCATTTCTCCGGAGATATTAGAAATGTCAAAGCCAACGCACAAAGAAGTTGTCATTCCAGTTGAAATCGTAGAACTTTCTTTTGTGCGCGATGAACAACAGCAAACTACACCTCGCGAAAAACTTATTCAAATGGATGATCTGGAAAAAATTGCTGAACCTGAAAAGTCTTTCAAAGAAGTACAAACCGAGTCTTTACCGTCTGTACCCGACATAGAGCTAGAAGACAGATCTTTACAAACTACTCCTGAAATTTTACCGGAAATTAAGGAAACAGAATCACAAACTACGCCTGTAACACTAAGTGACACACTAATTCAAACTGAGGCGTTAGAAGTACACTTACCTCTTGACTATCAGCAGTCTACCGAAGAAGTTCAAACGGACGACTTTGTCGCTGCAATCTTACCTGAAATTAAAAATACATACAGTCAAACTAATGTGATATCAATGGTGGAAAAAGAACTGCAAACAACCCCGAAGGAGTCCCCGCGTAGAACTGATGCTTCCATTAAAGATATTGTTGATCCCTTAGTAAAGGAATTCATTGCAGATGTTACCATAGAATTGCCCTCCCAAGATGTCGAAACCAGAGAAAATGCCACTTTAACTGAAGAATCCCCAATCGAGGAATCACTTACTCTCGCCTTTGAACCAAAGATTGAAAAATTATATGTCGAACATGAAAAACCGAAGGAACAGCGTGATCAGCAAACTTCGACGGTTGAATTTGTTTTTGGATCTAATAGAGACACACAAACATCACCTAGGGAGGAAGCTGTGGTTTCCTCACTGGAGCAAACAACTTCTCTCGAACCTACGTCAATGGAGGACTCTTCAATCACCCTTTCAGAACCCTACAATTTTGAAGTGCAGACAACAATTACTATACCGGCCGACTCTGATACGTCTGAAACTCTACCTACAGTCTATGAACACACCAAAATGGTAGAAATACCAAAATCAGGCAAAAAATATAAAACAAAATCTGAATTTGTCGAACAAGTTCTACCTGAATTGAACGTGCATGTAGAATTCGATGAAGAAAGAGAATCCGAACCGAAGGTTTCAGTACATCCAGCAACAGGCGAAACTTTTACACTTGCCGAAGTTCCGCAATTGGTTGAGTTGCAGATCGCTAAAACAACGATTGGTGATGAGTTTGCTGATTTACCTGTGCAAATTAGACAACCTAGTAAGACGAGTCTAACCACAACACCGAGTTCGAAATCACGTTCAAGACCAACTTCGACTGTTACGATTGAGGAAGTCACTTCTCCGATAGAGGAAGTGGTGGTACCAATAACGCCAGGACCTGATGAAGAAATCACGCCAACAAATGAGCAAAGCATTTGGATGAGTAGTGCGGCAATTCATTTACCCAAAGAGCGAACTGGTAAAGAGTCATCTCGAGATTTGATAATGTCCGAAAAACTTATCCGATCAATTCCCGACCAACAACAGAATATTATAATCATTCAGCAACCAAATAAGTGGCATCAAACACAAAAGACAATCGGCGAACGTGTCAAACAACTTAAGGAATCTGAAACACATCAAACTCCTTTGAGCAATATTATGCATTTAGCCACACTGTCGCAACAAATCAAGGAAGCTCCCACGGAGCAGAGAATAAGAGATGTCAACGAAAAGCTTGAGGAGTTAGATAAAGCTGTAAGAGATGGTAATGGGGCTGCTGTACAAGCAGTGGTCATAACTGTCATAGAAGATATATCAACTTGGCTGGAAACTATTGAATATCGTGTTTACCTTATCAGACAGCAAGCAAACGAAGGTCCCTCAGAAAGAAAATTGCAACACTACGCCGAACTTAATGAAGAACTCACAACAATTGACCATAATGTAAAGCAATTGGAGGAACAATTTGGCAAATCGAAGTTCGTTGAGCCCGAAATCCACCAATGCTTAGTGACGCTAAAAACGCATATCGATGCGGTTGGCGAAAAAACATATGATAATCAGGTTCAAGATGTAAAGGATTTGGAAAAATGGAATCATTTTGTTGTATTGGTTCATCAAATCGTAACTTTGCTGGACGACTTGCAAGAACGTTATGAAATTATAGTAAGTCAAGATGGGTCCTTGCAAGGCAAACTAAAAGCTTTCGACGAGTTAGAATCGCAAAATAACGGAGCTTTGGCAGAAATCTCGCAACTTGTTGTGGACGCCCGAGCTTTCCAACGTGATTTCCCTAGCAAGAAGATACCGCAAGATATTTATAATGCTCATGAAGTATGCCTAAATCTCAATAACAATGTAATGGCGGAAAGAGATCGCTTACTCCAACTTCAGGCGTTGGCTGATGAGTATGAACAAACTTTACAAGAATTCACGAATATAACTGTCCTAGCGGATAAACTGGTCGACAGTCCAATAGTGACGAACAGTTTAGAGCAATTGAACAATGAAGTACAAAAACATCGCAAATTCTTTGTTAATCTTAGTCACTGTCGCGCTATGCTAGAGTCACTTGAAGAAAATATTGACAGCGAGACAAGGGAAAAACATTCGACTTTGCATAAAGATCTTTACAATCGTGCCACAGTGTTGTTGGACAAAGCGTCTGAGCGGTCTTCTAAACTAGTGCAAGCTGCCTCTAGATGGACTGTTCTAGAAAAGGGTATGAAAGATGAATTGCAATGGTTACAGGTTGCTCAACAACGTGTGCCTGATTTATCAGCAGTAACATCCGCTGATTATGAGCAATACACTATACTGTATCAGTCCCTAAGCCAAGATATATCTCAACATTATGTAAAAATGACACAACTTTCGAATATCGCCAACAAGTTACAAGATTTAATACAAGCTCCCAATCTAGTCGAAGAAACCAACGAAGCTTTAATTGTTTTGCTAAAATTACGTGAAGAAGTTGCCGTATATTTGCACCGTTTGCTGCTCTTTAAAGATATTTGGACTCAGTATGTCGCGCAAACTGACAAAATGGAAATATTTGTACGTCAGAGTGAAAAAGAACTTAAAAATATACAAATCCCCGAATATCCACTAGAGCAGCCAATTGAGCATATGCGTCAGTTTTGGGAAATAAAAGCGCAATTTGAAATGCATAATAACATACGTACAGAAGCGGGTCAGAGTTTTGAAAAATCTTTGCAAATAATACCCTTAGCGGATGAAATGCTACAAAGGCAATTTCACGCTCAACTAGAGGACCGTTGCAATGCAGTGGCCGACAGTATTGAACGTATACAAAATCAAATTATGAGCACTTTGGCCTCGGAAGATGTAGCACCCGAGGACAAACTAAAGTTAGTTGAACGTGAATTACAAGAAATCTATTTAACCATGACCAATATGAAGGGAGTGATTAAAAATGAAGAAGAACTTTGCTTATACATCGAACGTATCCAAGTGTTGAAGACAAGAGTGGGCTTCATTGGCAATGAATTAGGCCGTATAGGCTTGCAGGAGCCCGCTTTTGAACCGGAAAAGGTAGGAGAATTATTCGCTTTATCCCATAAAATTACGACACAAATCGCCGAAGAACTTGAAAGTGCTTCCGTTCTCAGGCAACAATTGCAAAGTATACAAGAAGGTACTTCGAATCTGCGTAAGCGTCAAGCAAAATTATCGGTAATATTGGACGAATGTGAAGGTGCAGAAAAATTAAGCAATGAAGCAATTGAAAAAGCTTTGCAAGATTGCCAAGGTGTTGCTGAAGAATTAATAATTGTTTGGCAAGAGATAATGCGCTTACGACAAATGCTCCACACTTTACCCATGCACTTGAAAATGTCTCTATCACCGGTGAAATTAGAACGTGACATCTCTCAATTACAAGACGATCATGCGTTCCTAGAGAGCAAATGTACCAACATAACGACAATACTACGCAATCGTTTGACGATGTGGCTACGCTATGAACGTCAGCTAGAAATGGTGCATAATTCAGTTCAGGAAACCGATTTTATGATGGAACTGCTTAAAGTACATGGACAAATTGATTATGAAAGATTAAGAAAGGCTACTGAACGTTTAGAGGTAAGTGAAACGAATTGAATAAAATTTCAAAGTTATTGAATTTACTTATGCTATGCGCGCACTTATACGTATCTCTTTTCTGATCTACGGCAATAATCAGTTCATATAATACCGCATTACCTAAAATACGGCTTTACTCTGATATATCTATGACAATACTATTGACAGGTCCACATGATTTCTGAATAATGCCGGTCTTTAAACGAAGTGTGCCAAATTTGTATAACATTTCGACCATTGATTTACAAGTTTCAGCTCTTTTATTATAATACCAGCAGCAGAAATTCAAAAATGTGAAAAATTTTCTTAAGTTTCAATTAAACGTGTTTAGAACGTTTTATGCTTCGGTTGTGAGAGAGAGAGAGAGAGAGAGAGAGAGAGAGAGAGAGAGAAAAAGCAAATTAGAAACGACGAGGCCATAAAACATTTATAATAAGTAAAAAGCCGGGCAATGAAATGTTTAGTTAGTTACTTGAGTTAGTTAGTATATTTGAAACCCTATAAGTAGCCAATGGCCAACACTATACATAAATAAAGTAATTGTTAGTCAGTCAGTCGCTTATATATTCATGCTCCCCGTACTCCAACGAAAGCATTGCAGATATTATCAAACAATATTACACTTCGTTTATTTTGATATTTGGAATGTGTGTCGGGTGCTGATGGGGTTTCTGAGATTTGGCCGCATACACAGCACAGCGCATTACCGCAATTCATGTGTTGTGCGAAAATGTGCGGAAATTAAATCCATCATCAACAGTAAAGTGAAGAAATGAGAAAATGAGTGTGCGTGCGATAAGTAGGTTTTTATGCAAGAGAAGTAAAAGAGCTTATTTTGTATTGGATTAATAGAGGTCTGCTTTAGTAAATGCAAAGCTTTCGACCAAATCGGACGTTATACTTTTTAATCGTTCAATTCTGTTAAAACAAAAAAAAAAAAAAAAAGAAGCGAAACATTAGTTTAAAAGAAATATTCTCTACATCTCTCTTTTTTTTAATGAAAACTAGGGGCTCGCTGATGATTTACAAAATCGCGAGTCTTTGCTAGACGATTTACAATCATCCGCGAAACCATTAATCGAAACATGTGATCTTAATATTGTTGAGCAAATCGAATCTGCCGTTCAAGAGGCTGTATTAGCTTGGAATGATACAACGGATAACTTACAGAATTTATGTACACGCTATCAGCGTGCTGTGGAATTATGGCATCAATATCGCAACGCCTCTGATCAAGTGAAAAACTTCATTGAACAACAAATGGATACAGCAAAGTCCTTGAAACAGCAACCCTTGGATTCTATGCAACATGCCAAGGTAAGCTTTAGTCAAACAAAAAAGAAAGTTCCATTTTACAAAAAATGAAAGAAAAGTTTCGCTAACCGTTTGCGGGTGCAAATAAAAAGTGAATTTCATATGTTGAATGTTTTGGCTTCGTAGCTGGTAGACTCTTATCGCACAGTGCTTTGTGGTTAAGCGTAAGCAACAAAAAAAAAAAAAAAAAATTAAATAAATAAATAAAAAAAAAGAGTAATCGGATGCGTTATCTTTGCTGCTAAAAGCAAGCCTAAGTGTTTACAATGTTCGGAAATGTCTGAAAAATTGTTGCTCACATTCCGATTATAAATTTTTTATAACAATTGTGATGATTAAAAAAAGCGCTCGCAAGTATAAGAAAGATTCAACCACAAATCTTTTTTGAAACTTCCGAGAGAAACTTGTATTATTTTGCCCACCGAAAAAAAGAAAACAATTATTTTGACTTTCTAGCTGTAAAGGGAGAGGGAGAAAATACTTTAGTTAAACTTTTTGCCCGTTAGCAGCACTATGTACTAGGAAAAAGTAATTAATCAAAAACGTGAATGGATGGAACATTCCCTTCATTTGTCCCTTTATTCATTCATAAAATGAAAGGAAAAACAAATCGATAAAATTTTTAGAAGATTCAAAATTTTGATTCTTCAGTTTTCGTTTACACATGAATCTATGCAACTGAAGACGAATTTTTAGTATCCTCAACGGCAAAGTAGTTTCTTTTTGCATCGAGTAACAATTTTTAAGACCCAAATATCAATTACCAAAATCTTTAAATAATTCGAAGATTCTCATTTAGAGCAACTATTCCTTCGGACATTCTGAAAGTATCTGCCGATAAGTTTTGTTGCTAGTAATCAAGTTGCAAGGATTTGTTTCTTTAGGACTACTAGCCTGGCTAACCGCGTAGGCAAAGGCTGTCGATTACCGACTCAACCCTCAATTGCGGTAGGGTTTTCAATAAAGCCGTTAGCCTTAAGCCTCAGTCCGTATTCTTAGAATTTATTTCTCTGACTAAATTAATTGTAATAATAATAAAGTTACTAAGGCTTCCTTACAAAGCTCATAAGCGTCTGATATAAGGCTTGTTGTGATCTGGACGCTCATCGAAATCATCGAATGATCACCCACAATGAAGCCAAGGATATTAGAAAATCGTCATTAGAATTTATAGCAGCACTTAAATAAAGGCTATAAATATTGAATTTCATTGAATGAATACAAAATGGTATAAGATATCAATAGGATTTTTTATGTTTTTTTGTAGATGTTGCTCGATGACATATCTGAGTTTAAAGTGATTTCAGGTAAATGAATCTGTCAAAATTTTTGTCAAAATTCATTTCTGGAAAACCAATTTTTAGGCACTTCACCAAATAAATCTGAACTTATTCCGTAAGATGAGTAATGCTGGTTTTAAGACTGTCGAGTATTTGTAGTTTTTTTGACTAAAGCAATATTTTTAAATAAAAAATCCAATCGAGTTATGGTCTGTATGATCTTCGTGGCCAGTTTGCTTTGGAATTTCTGGAGATTACATGATCATTGAACTTCTCTGTCAGTAAACTGTCACGAGACAAATAACATATCGCACTGTTTTGTTGAAAACACACATTGTCCTAGCCTCAATGGTCTAATTCACACCATTAAGACATCACAAGCAATCATTTCTCTGCAGCATTCTTCATTGGCGGCAAATGCAATGCTATCTTCATATTCAAAAAAATACAGCCTAGTTATGCTCGTCCAAGATCAAATTGTTAATACGTGAGTTTTCTTCACTACGAAGACGACAGGTTTTCTTATTTTCGAAGTAATTTAACCAGAAAAGAGCTTCGTCGCTAAAGCTGATTTTTCCTTGTAAAAATGGACCCGTTTCAAGTTGCTCTAATGCCTAAGTTTCTACACGAGAAGTTGTCAATTGATTTAATGTCTTGGGACGCTAATGGAAACTACTCCCTGTGACGTCATAGGAAAATCCAAATTCTTGAGAGCGACGCAACAGCATCGATGTTTTGAACCAGTTTGATTTTTTACATCACATGTGACCCAATTTTGCAGTTACGTTACAAGCAATAAGCTCTGTAGGACACTTATGTTGACGCAATGCGCGAAAAGTGACACGACTAGATTCATTGTGTATCTTTCCCAGGTGATCTGTCAAACACACACACAAATATGAGTTTGGTGGATAGCTAAATGAAAAAGATGGACGCTTAGTGCCGTAAAAGAAAATCCAAAGTAAGTCCAAACGACACAAGATTATAGACTAGATTAGATTTGCGTCAAGCGAATCTCATTGCAAAACTTTAATTGCTTAACTCTTGGAATTCTTCTTAACTTTTTAGCCTATTTTACACATCTCTAAATCAATATCTACAATAAGTAATAATTCATTCAATTCAATGTGACCACATCCACCTATTTCTTGTTGGTCTTGACGATTTATTTGGTTCTGTTACATATTTATATGAAATGTTAGATCTATCTAGATTATCGTTTACAATGTTTACTACGCTTATTTTCGAATCCGGTAGACAATCGTAAAGTAATAGCAAATTTTCGATCCAGCTCCTACTCTTTCATTTATTGCACCCGTAAGTTGTGCCGCAGTGGACGACAAGTGTTTATAATGTGCAAGAATATACATTTACCGCAAAAGAGTGGTTGTTACAACCGAAAAGGCAAATCTAGTATACTAACTATATTCTTGGGTACGCTTGCAAACAAAGTCTTCTTTATTTTAATACCGTTTTAGAGTAATTGTTTGTCGGACGACATATATGTACTTAAAGTTTATTGATATTTCTTTGCTAGTAATATATATATCTATATATATATATATATGTACTTATGATAATATTCCGCTATTCATTCATTCTATTTACTACTGTTACATTGGCATAGCATTCGATTCATAATTCATTGTGACATTATTAATAATTAACGACAACAGTATATGTACACGTACACATATATCTATATATATATCATATGAATATGCAAATGCTTTTGTTGACTTTTGAGAGGTTTATACCCTCGTTCGGCTTGGTCACTTTTCCATTTAATAAAATCGATAAAATTTCAATTAAACTTTAGAGTAAAAAAAAAAAAAAAAAAAAATGAAAACAACGCGACCGCTACAAGACTAAGCTTTTAAATATAGCTACGTTTTGTCCTAAATAGAAAACAAAAAATTAAAAAATATAAAATAAAAAAAAAAATAAAAAAATTTGCGAAGAGAACATTTCCCGTTTTGCGTGTGCTTTGCCAACAATATATACCGAACTGTAACAAACAAAAAGAATAAATAAATAAAAAAGAAAATAGAACTTTCACTTTTCTTTCTAAATAAATATATTCTAACATAGACGACAATTACGCCAAACGCTAAAATTAGCTGGCGAGTGGTCGTGTTGTTGCCTTTTTGTAAAATAATTTCTAATTAAGTGCTCTTCCTGTTTTTTGTCGAATAACTTATTCGCTCGCTATAGATCTGCGAAGACAATTTGATCACTCAGAACGATAAACTATTTGAATTACGGGATATTGTAACGAAGATTGCCGCCGACATTGGTTTAGATGCTTCGAATTTAATGCAAGGCGAATTGGAAGAGTTAGGTCAACGTTTGGAAAACTGCAAAGAGACCATAACAACATTAGCCAATGTAGCTGAGACGCAAGAACGTGAACGTAAAGAAATTGAGCGTAATTGCTCGGAAGCGAAAACGTATCTTAACAATGTACAGCAGGTAAGCAAAAGAGTCATCATTTTATTTTATTACAGTATATAGACGAGAAACTCATTCATAATAACATATAATTGGCTGTAAAAAGCATTGAAAATCAGAAGCCTAGAGAAATAAATACATTTGTTCAGTTGGAAATGTTAGTGGCTGATACGCTTTTTTTACTTCTCCAACTTTGGGATCTTTTTTTGCCTTTTTGTTACAAATTATCGAAAGTGTTAATATTACGGTATTGATTTGACTAATAGTCAGTCAGTCAGTCAGTCAATCAGTGGTAGGTGGAGAGGCAGTTACCTTAAAAAAATTGTTTTTTCTAAGGAAATTCCCAAACACGTCTGCCGAAATAGTTTGAAATTAAATCCTATAATTAAAAGCTGTTTAGCAGAAGTTTTACTTTCCTAGCAAAAAAAAAAAAAAAGAAAACTTTTTTCTAGTCTGACGTCTATGCCTTGCAGAAGAGTAACGCAGAAGAACTTTAACTCATCCTAGGGCGAATTTGAAATCTTTGCTAATGCCTAGTCTCGCTTTGATTAACGTTTACATGAATGTTTTCAAAAAAGAACTTGTGCTGCCTTATTGTTGTGTTACGGTTCTTTGTTTTTAATATCGGGATGAGGTCATTGCCAGTTATATGCAATAAGTAGCAAAGGGTTAGAAATTATAATACATACAGGAAACTACTATACATTCATTATTATGCTTGGTCTAGCTTATGTCTATAATAGGTAGTGTGTGCCCCCTTGTATGGTTGAATTATTATTAGAGACTTTTGTAAAGTGTTTTTTTATTTTAAATGAATAATTATTTCCAAAAAAACAAAAAAACGTACAATTCTCGCAAATAATTTGAGCAATGTAATTAGAGAGTACAGAGAACAATTTTAACAATATTTTACGTCTACTTTGTACAGGATTTAACGCGTCCAGCGCAAACGACCAAAGAAAGTGAAGAACAACTGAATGTGTTACGTTCTCATTTACAAACATTGGCTCGTACCGAGGAACAATTGAAAGAATTGCGTGAACGCAACTTAGATGGAAGCATAACGAATGGCAATATAAGTAATAATGACGATTCCGCCATTGTTGATGTCCTCGAATTGTGGCAAAAGGTATTCCAAGATACTTTCCAGGAATATCATCGACTATCGTCGCGTTTGGTGCGAACACAGAATAGTGCCGAAGCTTTGCGTTTATGGCGTCAGTACTTACAGCATGTACAATCCTTCCTATCGTCAGCCATTCCGGAGGATTACAGTGCCCTAAAAGAGCAACAACATTTATGCGAGATTCATCAAAATCTCTTGATGTCACAGCAAAATGTTTTGTCTTCTACACAATCGGAAAGTGAACAGGAAGCGGAGCCAGAGATTAATGAGCAATTTAAGCAGCTCACAAATTTACATAACGAGACCTTGGCTCGTATTACGCAACGCAATGGCGAATTAGAAAGCCGTATGACCATTTGGCATAATTATCGATCAGAATTGTCAGAGTTGCTTGAATGGCTGAAGGAGCGTGAAAAAGATCGTTCAGCTTTGCAATTGCGCTACATTCACTTGAAACGTTTACCACGTTTACAGCAACGGCTGGATAGCTTACTAGATCAAATACCAGTTGGGGAGCAACTATGCGCTAAGCTTAGAAATCAGCAAGATGAATTGTTCAAATTTTGTGACGATGCCTTGACCACCTCGATACGCATGGAGCAGGCTAGTGTTTCTCAGCGGATCAACAATTTGAAAGCGGCCTTGCAAACTTGGTCCGATTTTCTACAGAAAATCAAACATCTTGAAGAACAATACGAGCAGAAGGTCGATCAGACGCAAGCGGATTTATCGCAATCTCAACGTTTGGTATTAAAGACTGAAGAATCCCTGCCTACTAGCTCACAAGATATACAAGAATGCCTGAGTACGTTGCGTTCACAAAGGATGCAGCTGGCAAATCTCTCCTCGCAACTAGAAAATCTTAACGTTTTGCAAGAAGAGCTTAAGGAATGCATAAGTCCGCACGATGTGAAATCTATACGTCAGACAATTTGGATTTTATGGCAACAACATGCAGATGTCGATTATGAACTTTCAACTCTCATCAATAGCATAGAAGAGCGTTTAATGCTACTCACGAACTTTAATAATCGATATGATCGCATATCTAAGTGGCTAGGCATGTTAGTAGAACGCTTGGAGAAATCCTCTGACATCTCAGCTATAGTGAACCCTGAAGAAGCAGCCAAACAATTAGAAAAACAAATTAATACCGAACTAGCTTTAAGAGAACGTGATCGCGAATGGCTCTTGTCTTCTGCTCGAGAACTAATAGATTTATATTCAGAGCAGACAACTCACGGCAATGCAATTCGTTCCGAAGTCCAAGACAAATCTGATATGCTAATAGATCGTTGGGAACGCGTTAAATATTTGTCTAAACAACGTTCAAATAAAGTTAACGATCTTCGTATGACTTTACAGCGTCTGGAAGAACGCATTGCCTTACTAAGATCATGGATGTTTGAAGTAGAAACCGAATTAAGTAAACCAATAACTTTCGATTCATATACCCCGCCTGTAATTGAAACTAAACTCAAAGAGCACGAAAAGATTCAGAGGTCGATTGAGCAAAAGAGCAGCAATGTTGGCGAAGTATTGAATTTGGTAGAAATGCTCTTAAATGACGCCGACACTTGGCGGACGCATTTGAACACCGCCAATCTAGCTTTAGCTGCCCATAATTTAGAGCAACGTTGGAAGCATGTTTGTAGTCAATCGACCGAACGTAAGAAGCGCATTTTGAACGTATGGAATATGTTGCAAGATTTAATTAAACTTACCACCGAAAACAAAAAATGGTTAAGCACCCAAGAGTCTGCTCTTCATGGCTTAGAACGTGATCTTAAAAAATTATCCAAAGATCAAATAGGCGAAAGACAAGAAATGGTGGAAGTCAAACTTCAAGAATTGAGTGCGTATGAGCCAAATTTGAGGCGGCTTGAACACATTTATGGCAAAATAACTTCCAGTTCCGGGGTTGATCCGGAAAATATACAAAAATTGACTTTACCAACTAAAGTGATGCTAAGCAAATGGCGTCAATTAGAGCCCCGATGTCATGCCATTATTGAAGCAATTAATAAAAATCTAGCTTTAATTAAAGAATTCAAACGAAATCAAGATGAAACAATGCATTCTTTAAATTGCATACAACGGGATGTTTCCAAATTAGTTGAAAGTTCACCGCAAACGGCGGCTGAAGGTAAAGAAGCCTTAAAACGATTAGACGCGTTTGAACGTAAAATTAAAAAAGCTGAAGAACAGCTAGAAAATGTCAATAAATTGGCTGCAGAAGCTAAAAATCAGTTGAAGAAGGACGAATATAAGCAAATCTTGATATGGATGGAACAAGTTAATCGCTTGTGGCAACAAGTATCTACAAGCATCAATACAACAAAATCCGAATGGCTTAGTAAGGCAGGTGGCAGCGCGGCTGCTGTGGCAGGTGCAATAACAGAAGCAACTATTAAGGCAACTAGTGCTAAAGAATTAGATACTGCAGTGCAGGTCGATACGCTGGGTAGACAACGCAAAACTCGCAAGACACAAATGGTGCGCGAAACTTCCATTACTGCCAAAGATGCCTATATTTTAGAACTTGAAACCGCTATTAAAGAATGCAAAAGCAGTTTAGATGAACTACAGAGCACAATATGTGATAAAACTCGAAGGCCAGGGCCTCAAAAAATATCTAAACTCTTAGGTAACTCTCAGTCCTCCACTGACTTAGTAAAACATCTAAGTCATTTATTAATTAACGAGTGTCAGGCAACAGAGAATGAAGCTCAAATAGAGGTGGTGGCAGAGCTGACGCTGCGCTTCGAAACGCTGTTATCGCAGTGGAAGGCGCGTCAGCAACACGATCAAAATGCAAGGTAAGCATGACCCCATTGCAATTGCAAGCTTTTGGTGTTGGTTTCACTAACTTTTAATACTATATTGTACCTCTTTCTTATCACAACAACATCTACTACACGCACGACAAAATGCTTTAATGCACATGTGTCCAACTTCGCTTTCACTTAACTAATACAAAAAAAAAAAAAAAACAAACCTACTTACAACACAAACACGCCTACGCAAATTGTTGATCAACAATAGCAAATTGTCAGCCGCTTATAAAGACATCTGTCCACAGTAAGTTTACAGTGGTGGCAATATAAAAATTTTTAAATTATATTCTTATGCTGAATTTTCAAAGGTTCATTTTTAATTTGTTTATTTCTCTCTTTTTTTCTTTTGTTCCAGTGAGATCGGTCGTTTAACCTGTCCGCTCTGTACACAACGCAATTGGCAGCAAATCGACAATGATCTCTGGCGTCTTGAACAATGGCTACAATTTGCCGAAGGTACACAGAAAGCACAAAACACGCCCCCTTCGAATATTGAATTGCTTGAAGATGTAGTACAAGATCATCGAGAATTCTTACTTGATTTGGAAAGTCATAAATCGATTATTTCTTCTCTGAATGTGGTGGGCGAACATCTCGCTACGCACACTTTAGATACAGAAAAAGCTAAGCAATTACGTGATCGATTAGAGCAAGACAATAAACGTTGGAATACAGTTTGCATGAATGCCACCAAATGGCAGGGTCTGTTACAAACCTCCCTAATGGGTAACAGTGAATTCCATGCCATTATCGATGAACTGTGCGCATGGTTGCAACAAACCGAAGCTAAAATTAAAGCTTCCGAACCTGTAGATCTTACAGAAGATCGTGCAATTTTGCAAATGAAATTCGATGAATTTAAGGGATTAAGAGGCGAATTGGAAAGATGCGAACCACGTGTTGTGAGTTTGCAAGACGCTGCCGATCAGTTGCTGCGAACGGTTGATGGATCAGCTGGCGAATCATCACACACTTATGCGAGGTAAGCTCACGTAATGCCAAGTCCCGAGGGCGGCACGAAGAAACCTTACTGGGACCAACATTCGAATTGCCTATGAAAATATTAATGAAGATTAACATTTGTATGTATGTTGTTGTAAATTATTAAAATTAGTTTTGAACTGTAGTAGTAAACTTTTTTGTAGAATTTACGGTAGATTTGAAATTATAAAATTATTTTCTTATTAATTTTTTTAAAATGTAATTTTCTAAGGCAAAGAAGGAATTTCGAGCTTAATTATCACGAATTCTATGCTTTTTTTCTCTTTTTTATAATTTTAGGTTTCTTCGTGATCTCTTCTAATACTCTTCTTCGTGTGTATTATTAAATAATTTTTAAAATTTTCAATAGGTTTTTCATTATTTTTAGTATAATAACAAATTGCTTAATTAGAGTTTTGTATTAATTTTTTCATTTTCATTTTAATTTTTGGTTTTTTTTTTTTTTTTCTTATATTATTTAAAGGACAAAATTATTTGTGTATAAAATACAAAATGTCCTTCTTGTTGAAATTCTTTTCGAAAGTTAGTTCCAAACCTATGCCCAACACCATTTCCCCCTATCTTTCTTTCTTTTCTCAGTTAGATTGTTTATATAGAAAGTTGAAAGTTTCTTTTGTTTCCTTTGCATCTGCGTTTTTCAAATCTATTCGAAATAAATGAAATCATTTCTCATTTCAATTTCAAACTAATTGCAATTACTTTCATTCTTATTTACAACAACAACAACTGTATTTACAATTCTCGTTCTTCACCTTTATTGCTTTATCCCTGAAATTTGCTTTTTTTTTTTTTCTTAATTTTGTTATCGATATAATGGTTTTCGTATAATTTGCAATTTTTATGTTTGAACTCGAAATTTTTTCGTCCGCCCATGCTAACCCCTCATTCACTTACAACATCGCCAGATCTATACAACAAAGTTAATTAAATTCAAGAACCCTTTCCAGATTAACGGATTTACGCTTGCGGTTACAATCTTTGCGCCGACTATCGGGTATTTACATAGTAAAACTTGGTGCCGTTCTTGGTGTCGATGGTGATCATTTGGGTGTGCCGTTGCAAATGCTACCCTCTGATGTAAGTAAAATTGAATTCCAAATTAAAAAGAAAAAAAAAAACCTAAATTATTAAAACAAATTAATTTATTAAGAAAGAAAGAAAAAAACTATGCACACTTTCATGATTTTAAATAAAATTCGAAATTTAAAATTAAATTTTTATTCAATTTATTTTTTTTTATTTTCGTTGTTAGTCTCTTCCATCATCATGATTGTCTTTTATTTTGAAATATATATAACTTGATTATTGTTGTTATTATTTTCTTTATCTACTTTTTTGTTTGTTTCGTTTTATTTTCATACAGCTTTTGGATCAATCAGTAACTACCTTACCTTCTTCTACTTCTATTCAGGCTGCCGCACCAAACACTGAAAATGCAAAGTAAATATTTGTGTGTCTAAGTAGATATAGACTTTTTATTTTTTTTTTTTAATATTTTCTAAATACTATTAGACAAAGTTTTCTAAAAACTTTTTGTTCGTGTTTTTAGTGGTGGTTTATTTTTTTATTTTGTAACATTTTTTACATGTGAGCACGCTCTAATACACCCATTCCTTAAGCCGAATGCTCTGGGAAGCTTTATTAATTTTCTTTTAATCTTTTTATATTAAAACAAAATGCTTCTCTGTGGGGTAAAATATTCTATAGCACTATACAGTTGCTCATAGGCCTACTTTTAAAAATAAGGCATTATATGGCGAGGTTGTGCTCGTAAAAGTGTTCCTTGGATCAAACGACATCAATATATCAAATGTCACCAGAATACATCAAACATTGTGACATGAAGATTGAACACTAAAAAACAAGATGGACGATCAAGTTCCGATCGGCACAATAAAAGGAAGAAGGGTCTACCTCACGTCTTCCTGGGTATTGCATACAACCGCACCAACATACTATTATACACTTGCACCATCAGCGGTGTAGACTATAAAAACGAAAAATAAAATCTTGCGCTTATATACGACGTTGGGTAATTTTCTTACAATCCATCCTTGGGGGGTTAAATTAAAAAAAAAAATTTCAATACCCTATGATGATCATCATATATGTATATACGTGTACGTATCTCTTGCGAATAACATAATAGTGGACCATGGCCGACCATTGAATATCCTACAGTACTTATCCATATAACTACTTTTCAAAATAAGACGTTATAGGGAAAGTGATCAAAAAACCGAACGCGAATCATTTTCAATAGCGTTCGTCCTTGATGCAAGTGCCAAATTTCATCAAAATGTCTTCTAATACTAAGGCCTGTAGGTTGAACACAAGAAAACAAAGCGGACAGACATGCTTAAATCGGTTCCGAATTGATCGGCACAACAAGAAGTGGGCCTATCTTTCTGGGTATAGTATGCATACATACTTGTACCACAAGTGGTGTGGGGTATAATAATCAACATTTTTGATTTTCTTTAACAATATTTAATATATATCAGGCCTTCATTAAAACGGTTCTCCGCTGATATGTGTTGTTTATATTATGTACATTTTTACCGATACAGGGGAGTAACCACGTAACTGAAAATTAGCTTTCGCTTTTGTTTTCAGCTGTTTGTCGAAACACTTTCATACATGATTACCCGCAGTTTTCGGCATGACGAGACATCTAATGTCGATGCTTTCTCATATTTTAATTTATTAATATTTTTAAAAACCGTTTTTGAACTTGAGTGTTCTAAAAAGTTTGGCGAGGAAAAAAATAAAGCTGGCAACGGAAAGGTACTCCGTCCTATTCAATGCTGGGAATGTAGAAACGACCTAGTGAGTTGAAGTCAGTAGCATAGATTTTGGGTCTAAATTGCATTATGCACCCCCGGTATTCTACTTAAGAGCATTTTGTTTTACTTTAAATAGATTATTTTTCGCAAATCTTCGTTTTTTTTTCTTTTTTGAAGTGTTCGTTTCACATATTCATTTTACATATTAAATCAAAGATAAAATGAAATTTTTTATTATCCAGCAACGATGGCGATGCTGCAGGTGGCGATGCCATCAATACCACCGTACTTGCGCGAGGCGCTCGGTTTCTAGGACGCGTTGCCCGTGCCTCGCTGCCCATACAAGCTCTCATGTTACTGTTATTGGGTGTTGCCACACTTGTGCCCCACGGTGAAGATTATACATGCATGTTCACTAATAGTTTTGCTCGCAGCTTAGAACCGGTTTTAACTTATCCCAATGGACCGCCGCCTACGTAATTGGAAATCAATTTTAAAAAAAAGTAAATAACAAAAACATAATACGCAAAGCAAAAAGTGGCTTTTACGACGAGTATAAAAAAGAAAAGAAAAATAAATAAAACAAAATAAAAAAAGAAAAGAGAAGAACTATAACCTAACATAAAATGTAAATTATAATTAAACTAAAAGCAAAGTGTAGTTAGTAAGTGTTATTATTAAGAAAAATAAATAAAATGTTGTATTAATGTAAAATTTCCAAAAAAAAACGAACGATTTTAGTTAGTTCAGTGAATGGAGTTATGAAGAAATTTAATTAAAAACTGTTTAAATAAATGATCGAAAATCAAATTATAATTAATTTCAAGTTTAAGTTAAATATGCTACGAGACGCACATGTCCCCTCCAATCGTTTTTTTATTTATTTATTTTATTTTATTTTTTTGTTGAAAAGAAATTTAAAAAAAATCACGAAAAAGATATAAAAGCTAAAGTTTTAAGTTGTTAAATATATTTCTTTATGCTTTAACTTATATAAACAGCAAAAGTTACAAAACATTATATTAAACAAACACAAAAACATTTCTCCTAAAGTCTCACCTTCCTAACAAAACAAAAAAAAAAAAAATCCCCAAAGCTTTTCATTTGTATTTTTTAATTGAATTGAATTTCGAAACATCTTTAAGATTTTTTTTTTTTAAAGTAATGCATTTTTCTTTAAAGAAATTAAAAAAAAACAAAAACTCTCCATTTGTTTTTAAATTTCTTAGAAATTGTATTAAATTAAAAGAAAAAAATATATAAATAATATCCAAAAGTATGTAAATCAATTATTATGAAACATTCCCAGAATCCTCTTATTTTTATTATTATTTTAATTTTTTTAAAGAAAATTCCAAATGTTCTTGTGGTTGTTTAATTTTGTTCTTTAAAATAAAATAAGTATTTTACTAAACAAAATTAACAAAAGTTTGAAAAGAAAAAGCAGCAAGTGTCCTATGCCGGTGCTAAACCAAAACTTATTTTTCTAATTAAAAAAAAAAGAGTATATATATGTATGAAAGAATTTTAAAAGAAAAGTATGTAAAAAATTAGTCAACAAACGTCAAAACGCAATCTCCTAAATATTATTCCTGTTAAATAACTTTTTATTTTAGTATTTTTTGAATATATTATTTTTATTATGCTGAAAGCTTGCTGTTATAATAAATTTGAAAATTTTTGTTCAAGTTTTCTGATTTTTCTAATGTCACATAAATGTTTCCTAATCTGCAAATTATACGCAAATGTATTCTTTTTTCCTCTTTTTTTATGTATTTTTTTAAGTTTTACGTTTCACCATAAATGTATGTTTGTTAAAATTTTCTAATTTTTGAAATAATTTTTATCGAAGAAGAATTACTAACCATATATTGTAGATTAACCTGGAAATATATATTTAATAACATTTCCTTATATTATTATTATCATTAACTACGAATATATATATATATATATATACGTGTATACGTGTGTATGTGTGCATATATATATATATATATTTATATATATATATATATATATATACATATTTATATATATATATATATATACACCTATATATTATATATATGCATATATATATATATGTATATATATATATATATATATATATATATACAT
>KK502612.1:17912-22912 GCA_000688735.1 Glossina austeni
AACAAATCAAATATGAAACAATTTTCAATGTGTTAGTGCATTTTTTCGCTTTTTTTTTTTTTTTTTTTTTTTTAATGTGTAGCGTAAATATTTCAATTAATTCGGAAAGTTTCAAATCCAAACTTATCTCTCATCTTATTTAAATTCTCTCTGCAATATGTATTCCACTAAATAATTGCCGGTTTTTGGTTAAATAAACAAATCAAATATGAAACAATTTTCAATGTGTTAGTGCATTTTTTCGCTTTTTTTTTTTTTTTTTTGTTCTACAAAATAAATGGATGGATCTTGCGTTACTATCTTAATGAAAGTAAAAATTCAAATTTAATTAATTAATTTATATTTAATAATTATATGAATTAATTAATTTGCCTAAGAATATAAATTGAGACTAGTCACGGCTTCAACTTTCGTGAATGTAAATATATGATGAACTTTTGTACAGATAAACACATCATTTAAATATATTTGCTTTTGGTGTGTGTGTGTGTGTGTGCGTGTAATTAAAACTTTTGAACAAATGTTTATTAAAATAAACAAAAAATAATTGCGTAAGTATCTTTGCTAACATTGTAATGTGTGTTATATACTAAAACAAAAACAGCCAACACCACACGCTTCGCTAAAAAATATTAAAATGAGAAAACTGGAGAGGTGAGATATTCCTCTTTCAATTTGGTGCCTTTCTTTTGTTTATGACAACGCTAAAAGAACTTGTAAATGCAACCGCATTATGTTTATTACAAGATGTGTGAAAAGCATACTTGAACGTGCAGATGCATATTTTATAATTACAAATAAGTCTGTGATCATTCTTTATTGACATTTATCCTCTGCTTTTCTCCTTCCTTATATACATTTATAATAATTTATTTTTCATTTTCATTTTTTTTTTTTCTTTAAATTGTTTATTTATTTTACAATCAAAATCTTCAATCATTTACATCGCATATTAACACTGAATTTTTTTTAATTCACTTTGAAAATTATCTTTCAAATTTTGAAATTAGTTTATGAGAGAAAGCACCCGCTACTAATCATCCGCTAAACATTCTTGAACGAGCGTTATAAAACGTTTCACTGAAATTCTCATTTTCTACTTAAAGATGAATAACAAGCAAACACTCAAAACATTGCCATTGTCAGCTGTGCGAGCGAAAAGTCCATACATTTTATTCATAATTATTCCCAAAAAATACAGCATTTTTTTCTTTTCAATGATTGCATTAAAATGCGACATTGACGCAGTTGTGCACGCAATGCAAGACTAAATTAAAATAACAAAAAAAAAAAAAAAATAAACAAACAAACTTAACGTACAATTAAAAGTTATTACATAATCCATGTTTAAAATGAAAGCAGTGATAGTAAGTAATCAACGTTAAAGAATTTCATTATTTTACAAAGTATCTCGATGGCCTTTCATGTAAGTCAATTGGAGAAAATATTTACACTTAAGTGTGGAGTTGAATTGTGCTCACATTAAAATGACTAAAATAAAATAATATTTAGCTGAGTGATATGTGAAAGCATCACAGGCCAATGAATTAATATAAACTGTTTTTCATTTACGACCATCTATTGACATTCGCAAATTAAGATTTTCTAATTTAATGGCTATACACTATAATTGAACTTTTTTTTTTTTTTATTGGCTTAAATAACTTAATTATTTTCTATTTTAGACTCTGTGATATGACGACCGATGAAACATTACACCAAACAAATTGCAAACTTGCATTGGCTATCTCTATAAATTTGCGCGATGCATCGTCCACAGCGTTGATGAAATCGGACGACTCTTGCACTCAGTTCTCTGGCGTAAATACGACTGGCGTCTCGTTTGCATTGAATTTGATTGACGAAAAACCTAATAAATTTGCAAAGGGAATTTGAAGGATCTGCGAAAGATCAGTTCACGAAGTGTCTCATCTAAACCGTTCCCCGGCATTTGCGGTTTTGTAAAGTGCCAAATAGACTGGACTATAAACTAGGACTAACATCATTGTACCAACTTAAAAAAAAAAGAGTGTTTTAAGGATAATGATATTCGTGAAGATTATTAGGCCTATATTTAACTATTAACAAAAAAAAAAAAATTGTTTTGGAAAAATATTAAAAAATGGCAACACCGGAACCACTCTCTTGCGTGCAATCTTTAATGTGAGTGTTCTCCGATACGGAGGGTAGCTGGTCCAATTTTGATAAAAAACGAACTCGTTTAATCTGCGTTTCCATATTAGGAAAAACACTTAAGAGTTTTCAGAAATATTGTTTTTTTTGTACTTGACAAGTGTTAGTGATAAAATTCATTTTGCGATCGGAAAATTGGACGTTCTCTTATTAATAAGAAATGCTTACATTGACTTATCGAATATATCCATGGTGATTGTCTAGAGAATGTCGTTTTAAAGACACTGCGTGACGTCTTCAACAATTGTATTTCAAGATAGTCGACTTAGGCATTTTTTCTAGATATTTTTTCTTCTATTTTTTCGTTACTCAGCAATCTCCGTACCATAAAAATACCTTTTTATATTCATATATTCTTTTGCATTTCGTTTCCTCGAAGTTTTCTTGCTCTCGAAAATGCCTCTTTTGCGTCTTTTGCTGCGAAGTGAGGGATAAACGCGGAGAAGCAAAAACTTCATCCTAAACTTGAAATTTCTCGGTGGAAGAATTGAAAGTTTCGGAATCGCTGTCAACCCTATATCCACTTTAAGCGAGGCTAACATATATATATATAGTTTTTTTTTTCTGTTGAAAATGCTCTTAAATGAACATACATACATCTCAATGCCATTGATCAGTGTATTGGAGGAAACACGTATCAAAAAGGAGGACGTTAGCATTACAATTTTCCAGCAGATATTCGCTTGCCACAGGTACTCTTATCGTAGCGCACTTTCCTGAATTCAATCTGGGCAATGATGATGCACTTTTTTGATTTTCTTATTATTTATGTGGTCTGTACTCGTATCGCCACTACTGCTGCATTTGTCCCTATCAAAAAATAAATTTCAAATGCAAAATCTATTGAACTTGTTGTTGATTGATTAATATTGAAATTACCGATCTCTGTCGAGAATTGTGCAATCATCTCCGTGAGCTTTGAGCGCATGTTTAACTTTTTGCGAGCAGGCACTTTTTTTAAACGGCAGCATTAAATTTTATTTTAACTTACTTTTCTTTGATATATTGTGAAACACCCTACTTATCAAGAGATATTTAAGTTGATTGAAAATTTTTGGATCAAGTCTCCTATGAATTCCTGCAACATTTCATATAACTTTGTAAATGTATATGTTTAAAAAAATTATACAATGGAATTTTTATGAAAATTTTTATCTTAATAAAAATACTTTACAAAGACGCGGCCCTACACCAGTTCGCTTAATACAGTTATTCATATAGGTACTTTTCAGGAAAAACGCCTCATATTGGAAGCGTCCGATCGGAACCACTTTCGTCCTTACACCAAAACAATTCAATACTGCAATACAGTGAGTCTATCTGAACTCCTTCTGGATGTTGTGTACATTTATATAAATTTAATATAAACCTTATACCACAAGTGAGTGAGTAGAGCATAATAAATCTTGACGTCATTTCATAAAACATTCAGATCGTCCTGAGTGCTGTCTTTTGATTGCCCAGCTGTTTTATGCCGCACGAATACATCCATATCCCATCTTTTCTTAATTTGATAAACAAGTTTAGAAAAGTTTAGAAAAATAAAACCTACCAAACGAAGAATTACGATTGAAAATTATTTGGACTTTAAAAGTTTGCTCGTCTCACTTTACGCATTCTTTGAGAGAAGAGGACAAATGAAATCTTTCATATTTTAAAGCGCGCAATTGAGGATAAAAATTATTATGTTCTACTTTCAACGCGAGTATTAATGAAGGAAGATATGAAAAGGAAATGAAAAACACCGGACGAATCACGTCGATGTTTTGGAAAGCTTTAAAAAACCATTTCACATTTTAGAAATTGTTCTTAGAATATCTTTTCTCGTCTGACAATTCAAAAATAATTATAAGAAAATACATTTCTGATAACGTTTTCAGTGAGGCATTGCCAATACCGAATAAATTATTGCAGCATTTTTTGCTTACAATCCTTTCAATTATTCATTGGCTTGTTTGTAAACAGTATATAGGGGTTATTTCCTTTTCCCATTGAACGTCTTGGGAAAATCATTTCCATACATATTACTAATTATGCCTATTTTTAGCCCACCGCCCATTCCTCCGTGAAAAGAGTGATGAGATAACAAAATAAAATTCATTAATTTTGCTTCGTTTTTTTTTTTTTGAGACACGGAATATTGGAAGAAAGAAGAAAGAACAAAAAGGGTGCCAACGACGTAGCGTTTGAAAAAGTAAGGGGTGCATAATCCCGAGTTTTTAAAAGCAAAACTAGACTATAAGAAGACTAAAAAGACTATAGAATAAAGCTGCACATGGAATCTAAGGCTGGCTGCCAATCATCGAGTCACTGTATCGAACAAGTGACAAGTTTACAGTTATCGATAAAGTATGCAGTTTTCTTACTAACAAATGAAAAATCTTTCGATCATAAAGGTGAAGAAGGGAATACATAGTAGAATATTGTTACGGGAGACCATATACTGAGGCATATTTCAATATGTCGAGGAACAAAGAGGTGGAAAAGAATGTTGTCAAATAGAAATTAAGATAAAAAGTTTTTCAAACGATTAAAAGACAATTGGAGGAGTATTAAAAGCTATCTTTCAAGCAGTGTCAAAACGTATTTACTCACGACAGTTCAGTTGAGAAGGGATTGTCAATTCGAAAATTAATTAACGATAAAATAAAAATAAAAGCAAAGGTTTTTTTTTAACATATAAGCATTCATAGTAAAATTATTGTCATATCATTTATTAAATACAAATTGTAAATGTCAAGACGTCCAACAAAATAAATGCTAGACAAAAAGAAGATATGGCGGACTTTAGGCAGCAGTACCCCGAC
>KK502612.1:27912-38527 GCA_000688735.1 Glossina austeni
CGCCGCCGCCGCCGCCGCCACCACCCTTGCCAGTAGGCATTTGATCCAATAGATCTGGACTTAGGTCGTTGGCCACATAATGAGCCCACAAAGCTAACTCGACACGATGAGGTGACCAAAGCGGTTTTTCGCCGCTAACTTGTGTATTTAAACGTTCGACAGTGGCCTGTATATGTTGTACAAAATTGAGGTATTCTTTTGTCGTGTAATCGATACCTTCGATTTCCGGTATAGCCATTAAACATTCATCGGCCATAAACGGTGCCGAATCGGGGCTGGCGGCAGCCAGCAAAGCCGAAGCCATTGTAGTGCCAACACCCTTCAAATTAGACAAGGCCGTAATGGCTTGTTCCAAATTGGGTAATTTACGAAATGCTTTCTTAGTTTCTTGCATAACGGCGCGTGGTGTATTCACTTTGACCAGATACGATAATTGTGGATAAAATTTACCACGTGTCTGCTTCCATTTCATAGTCTGCACCAATTCATCGTATACGATGTGAGCATCTTTCCCTCGTCCTTTTATTAATTTGGGTAATTCATTTTGATACCACTGATCGAGACGTATCAGTTCCTGCGGTTTTTTGTTACGTTTCTCAGCCTTCAATTTTAAAACTTGTGGATAAAGTTTATAACAAAAATCAAACTGTTCGGTTGTACCGTTCTCAAAGAACGAGGCGGTATCCTTGCCGGCGTTGGTCATTTCAATTGTCGATTATTTATATGTATGTTTGGATTTTAAAAAATTCTTTTTAAAATTTGCAAAATATATATGTAAAGTTTGACAGATGTTTACTGCTGCTACTTCTGCTACAGTTTGTTGGTAGTTCTACTTTTCTTTACTTTTTGGTAATGGCGGCTCGACGCACAAAACGTAGCCCGTGTTTTAGTTTTAATATTGAACAGAGACGTCAACGTCTTGCTCTTTATTTCTACTATAGTGGTTATAATGCTTTGCTGCTATGTATTACTATGGTGGTTGGTTAGCTGCAATGGTCGTTGTCAGTGTTTTTGTCGTCTTTTTTTTTTTTTTTGTTTTTTTTGTTTTTTGCTTCTTATGTATTTGGCCTGTATGGCTACAGGCAGCTGTCTTCAATGTGGTGAATATCAAGCAACGTGGTGAAAGTGACTTCGGCTACTGCGTCAAACCGCGGCTTTACAAACACCACCACCACCAAATGGTAAAACATTTAGTGTATGGAATAAAATATTTCCTTAGGCAATAAATCCTTGCCAGCCACCTTTGTACAAATGGCCAATTTGCCAATATACACACTTTGGATACGTCTTACAGATTTCACATACAGACAAGCACAAGAAAGAAAACCTTCACAAATACACAGTAAAGCATCAAAAGTAAAAAAAGAAAAAAAATTATATATATATATATATATATATATATATATATGTATATAGGCATATATATATAACATGTATATATAACATATATATATTTATATATATATATGCTTATATATATATATATACATATATTTATTTATATATATATGTATATATTACATATGCACACATAAATACATATATATAGACATATATACATATATATATATATATATATATATATAAAAGTTATAATTTTAATATAAAACGTTCTTATTTCTTTTATTTTTTTTTATTTTACAATTATTCACTTCACGTTACCTGTTTTTCCAGAATTGTTTTCAATTTTTCTTAATAAATTATCTATATTTTAAAAAAATTTGGTTTATATTAATTTTTCGTTTCACTGCTTCATTTAAATTCCCATGTGTGTGTGACAAAAAAACGTTGCCAGTCAATAATATGAAAAAAAGAATTTTTCCTCTCCTTTTTCGTTGATTTTCAATTCGTGCGATGCACAGCGCACACAGAGAAATTTTATTTTGTCGTCAGTGTTCAGTGTTGACTATCGTTTGTCGGGTAATCGGTTAATTCGTTTGCTATGCTTGACTGTTTCTTCTTCTTCTTCATTTTTTTAAATTATTTTGTTTTCTTTTTTTCTCTAGATATTTCGCCTACCGCTTACCCGTCGTCAGCTTTCACATGCTTGCATATACCACACATTTAACCATCTACTCTTACATATACAAGCTCGTTAATACTTCTTATATAGATATATTTATTTCTCATTTCTTGTTGCATACATTTACTGGTTTTCTGGTTGCCCGTTTACTTCTCTATTACCGTTCGCTTGTTCGCTTATTCGCTTATGTTTTACAATAATTATTTTTCTGCTAAATCTACGGTATTGTACTTCTTCTCTATATGCCTTGGCTGTATAAATGCTTTTTTTTCCATTTCATATCTTCTGTAATCCTCCATTAATACGTACTTATATACATACATACGATATTATTATTATTGTAAAACAACCCAGAAACGAAAACTCTTTCTGCTATTTCCATATTTATTACCTACAAGCTTTGCGATATATGTATAGAAAAAAAAATGAAAAAAAAAAAAAAACAACGATTCGTTGCTTTTAAAAATGCAATAAAACACGAGCTAGACATTAACTTAGATCAATGATTGCAAATTGTCCTTATAAAGGTCATCGTACCTAAAATACACATTAGCTTATATATATAAAATTATCGGCTTCACTTGATTTCCTACTATCCTATTATGTCTTCCCGTAGTGCCCCCACAAATTTTCATATAAACAGTATAACGGTTATATGTTATTTAAAACAGAAATAAAATTTTCGCTGCCTGCGTTAAAAGGGGGCTTTGGCCCACAACTTTAGTCGATACAACTTGAAAAACGATTACTTTTAACGATTACTTTTTCAAAGCGAATGCTCAGTAAAATCGGTAAAAGGATACTATTTTTTTTTTTGAGTGTAAAAGTAAAGAAGATAAGAGATACTCCGGGAATTTGATGTTATATCCATTATTGAGGTTATACATTAGGTTTGTTTTATTCAAACTTTTTAGTTGAACGTTTTGAACGACATTTTTTTGTAATAGAACGACGACGGTTATATAATAGAAAGTAATATTTTTAATTATCTAATCAAAGGCAACCACTTTTCTGTCACATGATAATATTTTATAGTAATGTAATTAAAAGGTCAGACGGTCGGAGGTTGGAAGAGATAAACGCATGTTTCATTATAAGCGGCAGTAATGGAGGCATGCATTCACTTTTTATCGAACAAACATTCCACAGATGGCTACACTCAAGAAATGCACGCCCAGAAACCCTTATGAAGACAGAGGGACTATCCAAACTTTCTTACCGGTTGGTTATTCTACATCACAACCTTCGGCCTATAAGTTTGTGTGAGAGAGCTCGATATTAATCGGTTTTCTGATGACTAGACTCAGGAGTCGATGACTCATTGTATATTTGGACCTTGAAAAACTTAAGCAGAAAAACTGGGGTCTGGGAAACTGGAATATTCTTTTAACTAAAGCTTGAAAATTTTGTAGCCAGACAGACAACATATACGTACTTTAGCATATATATACCGTATTTGATCTCCGATGGATATTGCAATGGATCGCAAAAATGTCAAAAATTTAATGAGCCTCTGACTATAGATATAATAATAAACCGAGAAAAATTTTTGATAGAAAATAAGTTTTTTTTTTTGTTGATCTTCGCCCGCTGACACAAAGGCAAGCACGCAATATGTGCCTTTTTACGAAGTACAAAAGTCGTTTTGCGAATAAGATTCGAAAGTAGGCATCATCGTCCATACAAAAATTGCGAATCGATTTAGCTATGCTGATACTGGTTCTTGATCGTCTTTTGACACTCTTACGGATAAAATTTTATTTTCCTTTTTGATATGACCGACCACCCAAAGGATATTTCGTCGGCCTCGCGTCACGCGGTGGCCGTCAGAACGAAAAAGAAGAGCGGAGAAAGGTTGCCGCCTAGTGTGTAGATGTGTGTCCAATCGATAAGTGTTACGACTTCACCACTCTGAGCACTGACCATAGTTTGAATAATTAAAGTGTATATGTTCGTGGTTCATAGCTTAATCCTATACGTCAAGTTTTGAAAATGGCAACGATCCAACTATAAAGACACAGGCACAAAAGCTGCAGTGCTAATAGGTTTTGATTAGATGAGTGAGTTTATTGCGGTTAATTTTCAACAAAAAAAAAATATTCGAATCAGAAAAAAAATATTCTCGTGAAATCAATACATACATACCTATATCTGCTATGGATTGCAATCTTTGGGTGGAGAGACGGGAATATTTGCATGCCGTGATTTCGAATTTCATCTTAAGCGAAAATTTATAATCTCACTTTATATGAGATCTGTAGGAGCGATTACTGGGCGTTGCAAAAGGGATGATCAAATTAATATGCATCCATCGCACTGTGGTGAATATGGCATAAACGAAATGAACAAATTCGTCAATTTTTACCTACCACCAAACGTATAATTATTATATACGTACGCTTGTACGTACAGGTTCGTTGTATGTGCAAATATTGAAATATCGAAAAAATTCATTCTTGTCTCTGAGAAAACATGAACGAACAAGAAGAAAACAAGAGAAAATAAAGCGCAAATAATGTATTAAAAGATATAGAGCGACCCTCATGGAAATGTATATAAATACATAAAAGCAGCAGTTAAAATAATTCAATCGTGCCACGAACAAACGAAAGAAATGAAACTCGAAACGCGCATAGATACGAGAATGTATTGTATTGTATATACTCGTATATATAAAAATACGGATTGATAAAATGGTTGCATGGCTTGTTGGCTCGGGCATATATATATATATGTGGGCATATATATATATATATATATATATATATATATATATGTGAGAGATACAGAGATAAATGAGAAATATAATACATTCAAGCATTGAAAGCAGCAGTAGTTGCTTAGTCACGCTATACTGACAAATTTTATTCTTTGCTTTTTTTTTTATTTTTTTATACGATCCGACTGCACTGCTTGCGTATATAAAACATTTATTTTTTTTTATGCCTTTTTGCAGTTTGCTTTTTTAGCAATTCATTATTCGAGTTTTTGCCCAAGACTTCGCAAAAAGACAACCTTTGGCAAACGGGTTCAAAATTGTTGACTTTTCTCATTCGTCGTGTAGAGTGAATATGCATTGGATGGCGTATATGCATGAGTGTAGTATGTATACATGTGTACGTAGTATGCAACGTTTCAATGCCTATATAGATACGAGAAATAAGGAAAAAGCAAATAGAAACTAAGGGTAAAGAATAATGAGTGCAATGATATACATACATATATATATATATATATATATATATATATCGAAATATGTGTCGAAATTGTTTGTAGGGCTGAATTTTCATATGCCATCGGGCATCGAATCGGCGAACTAAAGGTTGCAAAAATTTAATGGCTAAAGTAGTTTTACAAGCAAGCAGAAATCAAGTTTGTGTTATTGTATCGCATATTCTGAGTTTGGTATATCGTTTATTGTTTTGTGGTTGAAGCTCTCAATACATATGCCCCAAAGCAAAGGCTGTCGTCTCGTTATCGATTTTAAAACAGTTATTGTATTCGAAATAAGCACGCACACATATATCCATCCGTCTACTTATTTGAACTTACCAAGTATAAAAAAAACTCCCTTCTTAATGTAACCCCAATAAAACATTTTGATTTATATGTATATGTGTTATTGTGTGTACACAAATATATTAGTTAATGAGAAACAAATACTCAAGAGTGCTGCACTTTTTCTCTAATAAGATTTAAAAAGAGAATATTTTATTTCGGGTTGCACAGGGTTGTTGGAGCATTTCTAAAAAAATCAATTAATAACAAAATGAAATATTAGCTCATATATCGTATATAAATTTACTTTGTAATTAGGTATAATATACTATTTGCCATCTCTGTATTTTGAATACACAAAGCTTAGCAGTAAGAAAATGTTTTTGAAAAATATGAAAATGAAATTGAAAAAGGTAAAAAAAAAGCGTTTATATGCCCTCTTCGAAAATTTTCTAATGCATACATTATATGCATCAAAGATCTGACAAGGCATATATCTTGTCTCGATTAGGCTACTTTCGCGGTTGGTTGGGACCGTGATTGCGTTTGTAAAATTTTCTTTAGAAAGTCAAAAATTAGTTTCAAACTATCAATTATCCTATTGTCACTTATTTTCATTGGCATTTTTCACTTAGCTTCCAATCTCAAACCTTTATTTAGGATGCGCATGCTGGATTTCAAATTTTATTACTCAAATACGCTTTTTAAGTTAGAAAACCGTAATAGAAATTCTTTCTTTTGAAACTTATGGTTGCAAGCAATTGTGGCATTGTAGGCATGGCTGTCCTTCAATCTGTCCTTTTCGGTGTATTTATGCGGTAAATTGTTCGCAAACATTGATGCATCGGCATCACATTTAGTAAAGACATACGAAGTTCTTGGGCCCATGTTGGTATCTAAAATGGGCAAAACCGCCTCAAAAAATACGTCCACACTAACTATAAACTCCACTGCTTTTAAAAGCAAAAATAATTGGGCTGTCTGCTCATCACTCGTACTCTACAACAAAAATATCGGTAAAAATTTTGAGGTGTAGACTGTGGGTAATCTTAAATGCCTCCACAATGTTGTTTGGGTATAAAAGTTTCGGGATCAGACAGATATAATTTTCTTTAATGGGTTTTAGTCTTTTTTTTAATTAAATTTGTTGCGTATAAAGGATTCAGTAGCAAGCGAATACAATTGTCTTACTTGTGTTTTTTTGCAAAACCTGAGAATTACACTCTTCAGAAAACAGGCATTTTTAACCCCTGCTTAGATTATGATTTTTAAATTTTCTTTTGCAAGTTGTAAATTAATATAATCTTAATGCAATATAATATATAAATTAAAATCTAAAATAATATAATGTACAAATCATGCAACGTGAAAAAGATTTCAAATGATAAGCGAACGCAGGGTTATGTGTACACAAGGTAAGGTGGCAACACAACGTATTGCATTCTGTTAAATGGCAGCACCAACGTATTGCATTCTGTTAAATTTAGTGTTTCCGCAATTGTTTTTTTCTAATTTAGGCTATTGAGTACTATTGAGTTAGTCGTGTGGAAAAAACACTTGCAATTCGTATTGTTTTATTAATTACTGTTTATTTTTGAAATCTTTGTAAATAGTTTTCTTCTTGAAAAATGACTGCAACTTTACGTTACCGTGGCGAAATAAAATAATCTAATCGAGTTAACTAAAAATTTGGATGCATTTAAGAAAGTACCGGAAAAATATACAGAATCTATGGAAATTGGTGGCACTTGTAAGTACAGTAAAAGCACTGTGTAAAAGCACTGCGAAAGGCAGGGTTAGAAAACTAGTCATACTGCAATGTGAACACTTTCAATATTCGAAAGAGCTGTGTACACACTAAATAGTCAAAGCTTTTGCCCTCTCTGTATTTATAAAAAAAAAAAAAAACAATATTTTTGTGTATATGTGTTTTGTTGTTGTAAAAGTAGTACCATGCGGGGATGTTCCTGCAAATCTGGTACCCTGTGTCGTTGTTGTTGCAAATTCTAATTTTTGTTTACATTTGCCACGCACGTGCTATTGTTGACATTCAGAACGCAATTGCTGAAGAAAATGCGCTTTTTTGCAATTTTTCTTTTTTTTATGGGGGAAAAAAAAAAGAAAGAAAATATTTTTAGAGAATATTAAAAGAAGGGAACACCAGAGCTATTCACTCCGCTCTGCAGCAAGCAGCGTAATTGGTGCAAATTTTAAACTAAATAAACGAATATATATATATTCGCTCAAGTCTTTTTTACACGGTCTTTTTTTACCCGATTTTGAAATAACACGGTTCACCAATAAAAGCAAATACTCTTTTTTACACAAATTTTTTGTTCTAGCACGAATCTCCCGAAAGCCAACAGTAATGCTAGTCGCATCTGACATATTTACTGACGATAGCATTTTTGGTCCATTCCGTAACAACTTTCAGGTGTGTCCATCAACACAGTGATGAATAGTTAAAAAATAAATTTTTATTTTTAATTGCAATTAAAATTTTTATTTGTTTTACTTATGAACTGAATTTTCACTGTACACTATTTGTAATTTTTCTTGTGTTTTTTTTTTTTTGTAATAAAAATGAATTGCTTTTGCTTTATAAATATATAATATGAATTTCACTTTTGCACGACTGTTTTAGGAAAATATTTAGAATTTTTCTTTAAAGTTTTCGAACATATCTCCACATGTGCCCCAGCATTTTTTTATTGCGCATGTATTGTTTTTTTTTTGCGCGCGATTTTATAAGGATCGTATCTGATGTATAAAGAAAGAGTTAGGTGTATGTACAAATCGTTTAATCTACATGCCCATAGCTGCAGAAGTGTGCAGGACATATCAAATTTTGGTCAATTACGTGTTAATAAACAAAGTTTAAATGAATTGATCGAAAATATTCCACGCACTACTATTTAGAATTTCATTTTATAAACGCTGTAAGAAATTTGCATGCGCTATACAAAATTCAAAATTCCAAAAGTTTTTAAAAACTGCGAATGCGTTAGAAGTTTTTTTTTTTTTTTTATTATAACAAACTTTACTATTATTCCCTGTTCCGATAATATTCCTCATGCTCTTTGTATCGAAGATTAGATGCGCTTTCATCGCTGGATCTGTTGAAGAGGTAATTGCACGTTTTACACCTTACATGCGACAAAACGGTAGAAGGAACGCCAACAAAATTTATAATTTCTATTCCAAATATGCAATAAAAATTAAGTCCCGGCCTTTAAGGCACATTTGTCTCTTTACGAATCGGCCTTAGCCCAATATTTACTTAACGGTTTACCTGATAACGAGACACACAAGTACATTTTCGATTCGAAATGCTTTCAAATGAACGTGAAGGCTTTCTAAAGACGTCTGGGGGGAGGGGGGGAGTGGATCCACTACGACAATCCAAAGCATTATGCGCCAAACGCAGAATTGAGTATTCACGGCGAGAAACTAAAACTGTGCATCGTTTGGGATTACCTCGGAGTGATCCACCACGAGCTACTCTAGCCTAACGAAACAACCACTGGGGAACGTTATCAACAACAAATGACGTGACGTCCCCAATATGCCGAAAGACGCGAGAAAGTGATGTTTCAGCACGACAATGCTCGGTCACACATTGCAAAAACCGTCAAGGCGCTTGGAGGTGTTTCAATGCCCTTCCGGCCATTTTCACCAGACATTTCTACTTCCGACTATCATGGGTCCTGGTAGATCACTGACACACACACTTAAGCCGCACAATCATTGTATATTTTGACGGTTGATGTAACAAGTTCAACTGATTCTAGGCAGTAGTTTCTGCTTGGTGTCCTTTTAAATATAGAGCGCTTCCGGAATATTGGTTCTCTTGTTTACTATCGAAAAGGTAAAAATGCGGTTCAAGCAAAGCAAAAATAGTATCCGATGTATATGGAGAAGATGTATTGATAGAGAACCAACGTCAAAACTCGTTTGGCAAATTTTGATTTTGAAGATGAGCTTTCATTGATGCGAATTAACTCGAGATTCTCCCGAACGTTTATGATGCCGTGCAACGTCACTCTAAAAACATCATCTTACGTTTTCATAAAAAACTACGAAATTACTTTCCGAACAACCTTGACGAACAACGGCTTAATGCAAATCGTAATACTCACTGGACTTATACGATCTTATTTATCTGTCATCTGATAGTCATTTATGGTCAGTCAGAATATGTTGTGTATTTTCTTTCGCTATCAGTTAATTTTTACTTTGGGCGGATATATATAGTTATTTACAGGTTGTGTAACCAAATCCGATTACGAATGTACTGACGTAAGTGCAGTCGAATGTTATCCTTAAATAGAAATAAAAGAATTTTTTTTATCGCTACTCATTATTCGATATTCATTAGAACGATAATAGAAGAAAACTACCTGCAAACTATCTGTCCTTACGTTCTAAAACGGAGATGACCGTTTGGATTTTGCTTTGATTTGTTTTTTCGTTGCATGGAAAAGTTGAAATCAAAGATTGATATGGCAATGAAAGCTTTACGTCTACTATTAGGAAATGAATCGATTTACTCCTGCAAATCACTTTTTCGAAGCAGTTTTATGGAGCGATATCTGTATTAGGAAAATGTAATCTTACTCTTTACCCAACGACAACAAATCCACTCAAATTCTCAAGGAATTTTTTACTTATTCTATAAGCAAAACTGGATGAAATATTTAAAAAAAAAAAAAATCTCATTTATTTGCCATTTAACTTAAATTAATAAAATCATAAATATTTATTTAAATTATTAGATCTATAGTATTCTAAATAAAATAATAATAATAATAAATTTGGAAAAATTAATAAACAGCTTTTAATTTATAATGCAGAAGAGAAGGAAGAGAAAATTTTTTAAATTCATTGAATAAAGGAGAAGAAGTGAAGCATAAGAAGAATCCATCCACATTTATAGTATTGATTAAATTTGCTTTAAGAAACAACATGAAGCGATCCATCGATATATAATGCTTTAATAATAATTGTTTAAAATTTACAATTTTTTTTTTCTTTTTCTTTTTTTTTTTTTTTTTTTTTTCAAATTTGGGAAAAAAAAAAAAAAAAAAAAAAAAA
>KK502612.1:38627-53809 GCA_000688735.1 Glossina austeni
TTTTTTTTTTTTTTTTTTTTTTTTTTTTTTTTTTTTTGCAAATCTGCGAAAGAAGTAAAAGTAAAGAAGAAATTATTAAAATTGAAAATGCATTTGTATTAATTAACAGTTGCTGTAATAGAATTGTATGTCTGTACTGTACCCCGCTACAGACGCAGGCGACAATGTACGTTGACGAAAAATCATCCGCATCCGTTTATCACTAGTTGAGCTTTTAATTTTAATAGAACAGAAATCCTCAGCGCACTAACAAAATAACACTGTGCGACTTTCCGTAGCAAGGTCAAGTGCGAGGGCATAATAGAAGCACATCTAACTAATCCTGAACTCACATACAATCGCATAAATGTTTCATTTCTTAAAAATATGTGCCATATGATGGGCAATATATGACTTAGGTCGATATTCAAATATGTATTTCATTTCATTTCATTCATTTATTCATTAGTTTATTCAACATTAGAATACAAGGCTGTGTGCGCAATATAATCATTATATAGGAAACAACAATTCGCATACTATAAACACATACGCATATAATCTAATCATACCGCCAGAATCGGTTGCCCAGCCAAGCTAGACCGATGGACAGATAGATAACAGTGAAAATGAGCAGCAAACTACAAATGCAGAGGAGTCCCAGTCAGTAATAACTCAGACTTACATTCATCTATACATATAATACTCATAGGAAGGTAGTAAAATAGTTTAGAAGTATAAGCCGAGAAACATTATTGGAGCGTTAGAAAATATGAAATTCATACCGCAAATCATTCCAATGAAGCGGGTCACTCTCACTACAAAAGACCTGTGAAAAATCAATCTATAGATCCTTGGAATATCGTTTTAAGGATTTCGAAAAAAAAAAAAAACATTCCTCACCACATTATTATGAAATGATACTGAAAATGAACTTTGAACATAAGACAAGATGTATGACTATACGTCCCACCCTAAGCAATATATCTCCAGGCGAGTCAGCTGCCATCTCCAAACAATACAGGACTTGTGGTATAAGAGGTGCCTGACCTAATATCTGCCCAACATGCTAAGGTAGATACATATTAGCGCCATGCCTCGTTCGTAGCGTACCCAGACCAAAAGACCATCGTTAAAGTCTCCTAAATAATTGACATGAATAAGAATATGAAATAAAATGAAACACTTATGCTTGAGATAAATTTGCTTACTTCCATATGAGAGTAAAAGTCATCATCACTTTTCTTAATTCTTCTTCTTTGATATTCAAATTCAGATTGAATTAACTTTGCGATTAGTTTCAAAGGTAAACTTGACTCATTATAAAACGTTCAATTAAAGTGCAGGCTCATTGCGTATCTATGAGGATTTCTGTATTGTACGGGAATGGCGAAAAGTGTAACAAAGTGAACTTATGTCACTTTTGAAATTTTTCTTTGCTCATTTATACATAGTAGGGTATTTTTTATTCGGCTATAAACGATACGTTTAGGGTAAATAAATTGTATTTGGTTTTGCAAAATAATAAATGCATGTTATTGAGAGTACAAATTACTTCGGTCCGATCTGACGGCCATGAATGTTCCACAGTGACCGTTTCGATCGATTTCAATTCTTCCAGACATCTGTCAATAATATTGAGTTCATAAGAATATCTTGGTTTTCATTTATTGTGTTCAATATATCAAATTTCGTATTAAGTAAGCATCGTTTGCGGAAGAAAGGTGTTGCACCTGAAACTTATTGAAGTTTATGGCAACATTGCTTCAACTGATAAATGGTTTCGAAGTGTCAACGATGATGATTGCAGCGTTGAAGATCAGACTCGCTCTGGACAGCCGAAAAAATTTGAAAAGAAAGCTTTGAAAGCATTACTCGACAAAGATCAGAGTCAAATGCAAGGGAAGCTTAGTGAATCGTTTGGGGTAAGTCAACAAGCAATTTCCATACGATTGAAATCCTTGAGAACGATTCAAGAAACAAACTTGGATGCCTAATGAACTTACGAAACCGAGAGATGTTGAAAGGCGATTTTTCATTTGCCAGCGACGAAAGGCAAAAAAAGGTTTTCTCATCGGATTGTAACTGAACTGGAGTTGACACGATATTCGACGACAACTGTAAGAAGAAAACATAATGCGCTACATTCAAGGATCGAAGGACATATATGTGGTATATGTAGTTGGATGTAGGTGATCGGTATAGGCTACAACAGATTCATTTGAGCCGTGCATTGCGAGCTATACGGCCGGAATACGAGCAAAGACATGAAAAAATTACTTTTTTGCATGGCAACACTCGGCCGCATGTCGCAGAAGTCGTAAAAAAGTATATGGAAAAGCTCCGGTGGGATGCTTCATTGCACCCGTCATATTCTCCTGATATTGCTCCTTCCGATTACTGGTTCGTTTCGACGGATGCATCGAGATTTAGCAAGTCACCGGTTAACTCTTTTTACCGAAATCGAAGATTGGCTCTTAATTTGGATTCCCTAAAAAGACGAGACATTTTTTCGAAACGAAATTGGAAAGTTGCCTTAAAGGTGGGGAAAGGTACTAGCCAGCAATGGACGACACTTTGACAAGCATGTTTGATTCGTTTTGTTGTGAAATAAATGCATTTTTCACCAAAAAACGGACTGAACTAATTTGTATTCCCAATATTACTCATATAATAATTGAAGTATCAGACGTCTGTGTAATTTAGCATAGAAAATTTCAGTTTGGAAATATATATCCGAATATACTTTCCATGTATGAATATATTTGCATATAATCTGGGTTCGTGACGATTACAAGAACTTCTTGTATAAAGAAAATACGTTTGCGGCACAAAGAGATGGAAACATTGCATCTATCAGGAAAGGCTTAAATTAAAGTGAAAGATATATTAATTCTTTTTGATGCTGTTGTTTTAATCATTTTCATTAGCCGAGTCTAATGTGGCGCAAATATTTTATTCATCGGTTTTAAAGTCGAATTACTCATGTTCGTCTATTCTTTCATGCCTCTGCTATTAGAAATCTCATAGGAGCCAAAATGAATATAGACTTCAAACCATTCTTATTTGATCGCCTTGGATCAAACCTGGAAATATGCACAATTCGAACATATACTTCGAAAATGTATAATTCCACAGCGTTTTAAGCTTTCTCAAAAAGCAACACTCAATCAATTACATTTCAAATATTATAAATCGTAATAGTGATAATATGTAAGCTAAGGACAATCAGCCGTACGTTCGCCAAGCTTCATGAAAACACATGGTTTACTTCGTGGAATAATAAGAGCATTGAAGTCATTACTATTGTTATAATACCAAGGGTCTCATTAAAAGGTCTCGTTTACTATAGTGTTTTAATGCAGGTTATATGTATTGAATCATATCATACTCATACTCATTTAAAAGGAATAGTTAACATACCGCAATACTTCATCCTATTGCTTTAGTTTAACCCAAATACAGCAAGATTGTTATGTGATCAACTTTTCAGATTTAATGGGGATTTCAGTCATCTCTTCTCTATTAAAAAGTTTCTTTTCAAAATATTGTCAGAACGGAAGTAAACTAAAGAAAATTTGTAACGCGTCAATTTGCATTTTCTCGTAATTCACGTATGGTTATCTAGAAAGAGAGAGAAGAAATAATTTTCTTATCATGGAATTCTCCAATGAACTGCAATAAATTATTAAAGTGAATCAATTTCAAAAAAAAAAAAGACAGATTTTAATTAACTTATTATTGCACAATTACCTTTTACTTATTTCGCATACGGGATGTGTGGAAAACATAGCGTGAGTTATAAAGAGAGAATTGTTATATTAATAACAATATAATAATACAATACGAACTCAATTGGTCAAGCAAGAAGGTTAAGAAGGAGGGGCATGGTGGAATATATCTTTTGATATTATGATAAAATTGCAAAACCACAAACAAACAATTTGCATACATTTAAATAAACAAATATACAATGCATTAATAATTGTTAGGAACATAGCCTCAAAGTCATATTATTAAAACAAAAAGAGAAGAGTTTTCATATGGGGAAGCACATATTAAAGTATAGTCTGATGAGTGAGCGAAAAGTTAAAAGAAAAACAAACGAAACATTTAATATCAATTCATATCTAAATCTTCCAGGCGTACTGGCTGTGTGTACGGTATAATTGATTTTTTCTCCGCATCACGGGACAAAGCCTTACGCATATCTAAAAATTACAAAACAAAGAATTAAAAAAAAAAATTGTAAATTTTCCATCTCTCATTACTGACCATACGCATCTTCATCATTTTCGCCCGAATAATAGTCCAATATTGTGCGATAAATAATGTAACCCAAATTTTTGTACATATTAATAGCCACTTGGTTGCTTTTACGCACAAATAAATCCACAAAATACGCACGTTTCCTAGAGAAGTTTAAAAAGGAACATGCAATGCAAAAACTTCATGGAAAAGAAATTTTATACTTTTCTGAGATATCTTCCAAGAAATTCATTAATAATCCGGCCAACCCTAAGCGACGATAATCTGGAGAAACGGTTAAGGCAGTAACATGACCATGCCAATTTTCCATATGACCTTCAACTTTGCCCATGACTTTTTGATTGGAAATAATTTGTGAACTACTATTTTTTTTTTCTTTTTTACCTTCTACTTACTATAACCCATAATTTGCCCGCTGGGCGATTCCGCTAATTGAAAGTACTCCGGCCATCTGGCCAAGTATTGTGTATAAAATGACAAACCATATGTTTCTGTAAGGGGATCGAAATTGCTGTCAATTAAACAGGACAACAATGCACTCTCAGTTTTTTTTTGTCAAATTTAGAAAAAGTATGATTACTTACACATTATTGAACTTAAATAAATCATCACAAGTAAACGGCCGTAGTGTAGTCATAATTTTTCCTTTTTTTTTTCTGAAATCTTACTGTAAAATTTTTATTAAATCCACACCTCAAATATTTGTTTGCTTTTGTATTCATATATGTATAATTATATATAATTAAAAAGGTTGCCAACTTTAAAAAATACGAAATTAAATAATGCCGTTCTTCTTCTTCCTCCAGAGAAGATTTATTTATCGCAGGTATTCCTAGTTTGATCATATTTGCGTAATAATTAATTTTTTTTGTAAAATATTGGATATCTATCTATATGGATTCTTTATTGAATATATATATGTATATATATATATCAATATGCGTGTGCGTTGGGGTGTGAATACACATATATTATATATGTATATATAAATTTATTTATATATATATATTATACAAAAAATTATTTATGTAAATGTCCATTTTAATAATTTGAATTGTTTTCGTATGAAATATATATTTATAATTTTTCATATCTGGCAGTACTTCTCTGACAAAATTCGTTCATTAAATTTTATTCGTGCAGCAGCAAAACGCGTCGTGTTGTTCGTCGAGAAGATTTGTAAAAATTTTATGATTAAGTATAAATAATGTGAATATATTTTGGAAATATATATATTATTGAATAATTCATTAATCTTTAAAAAAAAGTGTTAGAGAAGCTATAATATATTTTGTACGGCTATAAAAATTTTAATAAAAAGCCTGTCTGCCAAAATAAAAAGTGCAAATGAAAGTGGGACAAGCAGCAGAGCAGAGCAGCATAGACGACGACTAACACATACACGTAACTCGTATACAACAAATTGTGGACAATGTTAAAAGAAATAATTTTCACAAAAGCAAATAATAATAAAACAGAAAGCAAAAGGAAATCTGCAAGAAATATGTAGGAGGAGGAGCAGAATAAAAAGAAGCAGCAGTTGAAATTTATAGCAAAGAAAACCGTAAAGCATTTGCAGCACTATTTGGAGTAATCGTAAAATAAAAACGTGCGTGTTAAAAAAGCCTTAAAATTTCTTTATTTCAAAGTAAAATTTTAAAAGGAAAATTTTCAAATTAAATGAATTATAAATATTACAAAGTATTTATTTTACAATCCAGAAAGCGAAGAAGAAGAAAAAGTCTTATTTAGCCGCGTTTGTTCTTGTGTGTTTGTATGTGCTGCGCTTAATACGGGATTTCGGTAGACATCGTTTTTGATGTCGTTTTCATTTCTTTTTCTATCATATTTTTTTACTTTATAAGGTTAAATGCCTTTACAACAAATTTGAAAGAAGTTTTAGTATTGACAAATTATTTTAAAGCTTAAAAAAATTTATTTTATGGATATTGTGCTTTATATTTAAGAAAAAAAAAAACCATTTAATGTGCTGCTGTCTTTCTTTGCCTGCCGCAGTTCGAGGTGAGTTTACAGTTGTGTTATTATTCGGTATTAGGTTATTCATTTAGTTTTTGTCGCTTTCGTTACTACACACGAATAAACCGCGCATTTCTCCGCTTTTCTCTTTAGCACTGCCAGATTAAAAAAATATATATAATATATGTGCATATGTAAAAAGAGAAATTACATGTATATCTTCTCCCTCTTTTTGATTTGCAAAGTAAAACGAAGCTATAAAGAACTCATTAAAGGAAAAAGAAGTTATAAGGATTTAAGTTTTTCTAATGCAAGACAAAGAATCCTAACTTTTATATGTTGCGCAGTTGTATGCATATGCGTGCGGTGATTAAGATCAAGGTTAAAGTGAAAAAAAAAAGAAGAAAACGCATGAATTTTTATAAACAGATGATGATATATTTCTGTTTTTTCTTATGGCATATATATCATCATCTAAGACTTGTTTTTAATAAAGAGGGCTGCAACAGTTTGTACACTGCCATAGACACGACTTTAACGAAAGCTGATTTCTGAGAGTAGTAGAAATGGCTAATGTCCTTTTTCGTTGTACATCTTTGTAGGTAATTCTTTTAAAAAAATTTTTTAAATTCGTTTGATTGTGACTAAAAGTGGTGATAGCGAAGTATCTGGTTTGAAATGACTTTTAAAAATTTGGCATTAGACGGATTTTTTTATTTTGATTTTATTTGATTCATATCGTATTTCTAAAAGTAATCTATACCCAAAGCTGATTGCTTTTAATAATTTTAATTTAAAATTCGCTGATCAAGCACCCTAAGGTAAAAGTTATCCATCACATGCAGTCACCTATAACTTATTGCGTGCTAGCATCAAGAAAACTTATTGTCTCTTTGTTTGAATACATTTTTTTAAAAAAAATTCCAAAAAATTATTTGGTTCTTTATATTTGTTTTGAACACACAGACCGAGTAGAGCAAGAAGGTGAGAAAATGTTCGAAATTGGGGATCTCGCATACCCAAATGTAAATCCACAGCGTTTTTCGATCGTTAAGTCTGCCAACGGTAGGTCAAAGTCTCTTTGACAATATGGAATATATTATAAGACCCCGCTGTTTAATAATGCTTTTTAACCTTGAGGACTTTTACCCAGCAGGGTAACAGGGAAATTGTAAGAGCGATTAAGTGTTTGAATGTCTGCGTAAAGAAAAATAAGGCGAAAAAATATGGAAGCTTAGTCCATTTCGTTCTCATAAATAATGAACGTCTGTTATCCAACGGGCAAGAAAAGAATCCAACATTATTATAGCATCTGTAAAGCAAGACACCAAAAAGGAATCCTATAGGATTATACCGTTAGCACTTTGTTTCACCTGTTGTTTGCTTGACCTCGATATGCATTACGCGAAAAGTATAGGTACGATGTTTTATTTTTTACCTGTACTGCAGCGTAGGTTGAATCATTGCCTTACTTTTATAAAAGTTGGCTATAAGAACTCGAACTGGACATAAATTAAAAATGCTAAAATAAAAATTTCAAAATACGCAGAATAACAGAAATATTTGCTATTGAAACAATGCGAGACGAGAATAGTAATAAAAACTTTCCTTATTTGATTTAAATATATTTGTATGTAGTTACAGAGAGAAAACTCTAAACCGCATACCAATAACGCCAATTTGAAGATCAAAGTCAAAGTGACAAGTTTGTTTAAATACTTACTTTCTATCACTAAAACTCAGCATTGCAATTAAAAAATACAGTTACGCGATAGTAGCAAATTATCATTTTTATGTAAATTTTATGACTGAGGTAAGTTCTCAAAGGCTTGAAAATTATGAGTGTTTTTAGTCTGAGAAGGATGAAGAAAAAATGCTTGAAATATTATTCTCAAATACAATTTAACCACGACCAATACTCAGCTTAAGCGGGGCACAAATAGTTACTTTATTTTAAAATAATTTAAATGGAACACACACACACACACACACATGCAATTATTGTCAATAGTTTAAGGTCATACTTTGAAAACCTATTTTACTTTTATTTATTTAAGCAGCTATCATCTGTACAATAAGGCTCAAGCCTTCTAAATTAAAGTATAAATGTGTTATAGGTGAGCAATTACTATATGTATTAGTGATCAAAAATACTAACCCCATTGCAGTCTAAATTATGATGCACGTTCAGGAATGCAAAAACTGTTGACTAAAGTGTGACAATGAAAAACAATAGAATACCAATTGGCTTAGAGGTTAGTTGCATTTCAATATCCTGCTAATAAGTGTTTAAATTCACCAGTACTGGCAATAGTTAGCAAATTCGATGGTAAAGTCTCGTTCAGGCCTCATCTGTGTAATCTTCATGCCTCTATTGCTGACTGTAAATCTTATGCAGGTAACGAGGCTGCCTAGTGTATGTAATTTTATGTAACACTATCACCGCTATGTTACTCCTCGCTGGAGCATATTTTCAATTATGACGGTTTTTTATGATGACAAAAATTCCTTCTTCTCGAGCTTGGTTTCATTTCATTGTGGATATAGATGCGGGCATCAGATGATTGTAGTTCAAAATGAAAAGCTCCTAAAAAAAAGGAACAAAAAGCACCTCCGCAAGACGGTTGTTTTAACCTAAAAAAAAAAAAAAAAAATTATACATATATTCGAGGCGCCCGTAAATTTGAAATAAAGATTTCCTTCATATATTGAACACAGTAGAGAAAGAGAGAGAGAGAAAGATAATATGGCAAATCACTATTCTCATAACTAAACACCGTTGTACGGAAAATTTTGTACTCCAAGTTTGTTAATATTTTACGAAATTTTCAGGTAATCAATTTATGTGTTACTTATAGTTCCATTTTACAAAAATCGAAGGCTCAACCGAATAATGAGGAGAATCGCCAGGATAGTTGAAGGAACTCTCTTGGACGCTCGAAGATGGGTTATCTTGGCTTGGGCTCGCTTGGCTAAATTACGCTTGTTAGCGAATCATTTAATAGTTTAAACGCAACTATCAACAAAGGATGAATAAGATATTTTTGTTGGTAACTTGTAAGAAAACATCCGATGAAAGGAAGTGCAAATCGAAGCTTCCAAAATCTCAGGCCAATGGCAAATAAATAATCTTCTATATATATTAACAAACGTCGCGTCGACGATTCCTGCAGGACAATGACACTTAAGTCTGAAAATATGTTCATCTGTCGTGACTTGTAGCCTATAATACTTACCCTGTAACCCGTAACTTGTAGCCTATGGCCATAGTAACTTTCTCACCATAATAATAACAATTCTAACTTCGCCACTTATTTCTCCAAAACAATTAAGCCATTCTTGCACAGATTCAAACGATAACAATATGACATTCTTTAGAATGGTGTAAACATTGGCATATAATGTGAAAACGATTCGTGCCTCACAATTTATACAAAGACGTACGCACTTAACAAAATATATTCGTAAGTAGCGAATATGAGATACTATAGAATCATTAAATAAACAAGATTAGGGCGTAAGTGCTAAATTTTCAATTAAACCTATGTACCTATGAAATCTTTTGATTCAACAAAGAAAAGGAGAATTTGAAGCCACATCTCTTTGAAAATCTATTTTTCTTCGAATGTTTCAATACACACCATAACATATCTTTCCGCCAAAACAAAGTCTTATGCATATAGAATATACATATAATATATCTATATATGTCAATGTTTGGTTGGGTAAATCTTTTCTTAACAGAAATTTGTCATGACATAGAAAGGTTTATTCATTTGGTTTTGGAAGGCAGTTCACATCATAGCAAATGGTTAGAAAAATGTTTATATTGTTTTAAGAAATTGGGCGAAAAAAACTATCCATGTAGCTATCCATCATCGTGTCCCGTTTTATAAATTCGTTTAACTTCAATATTCGGCAAATAACAATAAAAGCTTCCACTAAAGGAAACCAAACCAATCACTTAGATGGTGTCACTTACACGCTTAACACGGTCACGATCAAAAAGCAGCGAAGAAAGTGAAGGAGATAGGGAGTGAGAGTGTGTGTCCAATCGGTAAATGCTATGCTTTTACCGGGTAAGCATTCACTATAGCTGCGGCCAAAGTAAATTCTAATGCACTTGGATTTGCAACAGCGAACACTGACTTCTGGTAGTCGAGATTCTTATCCCTCTCTCTCTCTTTCTGAAGGCTCTTGCCTTTTTCAATGTACTTGGAGTACTTGAATAAGGAAGCATTGGCATTAAACAAGACATATGCCAAGCTTATAATTCTCCTTGCGATGGATATACAAATACGCATATATATATATATATATATATATATATATGGCCATATGTATGTCATGAGCATAATTAGTTATCAAACTATTGACAAATTACGGTAAAATTAAACCTCTACCTGTGATAATGAACGTTCTGCAGTAAGTACTTTAATATTGCTTGCCTGCTGCTTCTAAACACATGGGAATATCATGTAATATACATATCTGTGTTCGTGCTATCGTAGATAGATGCTATTATTACAGTTAATAGTTATTTTTGTTGATAGTTTGCTGCTTATTGTATTTAGTTCCCTTCAAAGAGAGTGAGAAAGAGAGAGAGAGAGAGAGAGAGGAAAAGAGCAGTTACTGTTATAGTAGTTTACCTACGCTTAGTGTGGAAAAACTAAATGAGTAAATATTCTCTCATTCAAACAAAGTTTATTTAGATGTCGTAATTGAATTTAGCCTAATATTTACGTATTAAATGCTTTCCTCAAAGATTAGGTGCTAATAAATTTTTATGAGATTTTTCGTATAAAAAAATGCCTATAGATATTTATAGCATGCAGGAATTGTTACTCTAAGGAACGCTCGTATTTGTACTCTCGTACTCGCACTCGCAATTTCTTTTCTTTTTATTTTTTTTGCTTTTTAAATGCTTTGCAATAATCAATGTGTGTGATATTATTCGGGCTTTGCTTTTGCTTTTATGTGTAGTTTTTTGTTTTTTTTTGTTTTATTCAGACAAACTAACTGAAACGATAACTTATTTGTATTTTGAGTCTTTTACAAGCAGTCCATGCATGAGCTTGTCTATGTTTGTGTTCGAGTATCTCTCTCTACCTACTAAATTGTCGACCGCTCGTGTATTCGTTTTTATATGGGTGCCTTCTTTCTTTCTTTTTGTTTTTTTTTATTTGTTTTTTTCCTTCTTTTTTTTTTTTTTTTTTTTTTTTTTTTTTTTTTTTTTTATGTCCATCTGTTAAACTTTAGTTCAAAACACATGACAAGAATGCATCTGTGTTATTTGTAATTTTTCATTGTCTCTTTCATTCGTATTCGTTCGTTTGGTTCGTTGGCACTGTGTATAACGTGAAAATTTTTGTGAATTGNTGAGCTTGTCTATGTTTGTGTTCGAGTATCTCTCTCTACCTACTAAATTGTCGACCGCTCGTGTATTCGTTTTTATATGGGTGCCTTCTTTCTTTTTTTTTTTTTTTTTTTTTTTTTTTTTTTCCTTTTTTTTTTTTTTTTTTTTTTTTTTTTTTTTTTGTATTCTATAAACCATTTTGTGTGTTGCTCTTTATCTTGCGCGCCTCGTTTTTCTCTGTGTTATTTGTAATTTTTCATTGTCTCTTTCATTCGTATTCGTTCGTTTGGTTCGTTGGCACTGTGTATAACGTGAAAATTTTTGTGAATTGAAAAAAGAAAAAAATAATAAGAAAAGTAAAGAAGAAAGAAATTTTAACTAAATAATTTCGGTTGCGATTAAAAAAGTTTCATATCGATAACTGAAAGCAAGAAATTTTACAATTACTGCTTGCTTCGTGTGGCGAAGTGTCTACCTTTGTAAAGTTAAGCATAGTTGTCTTGCTTTAAAAAGCATAGCTGGCCTAGTGAAAAATATGTACATAAATATATACTTATATGCATATGTTTGCTTAGACAAAAACATAACCAAAATGTTGTTGGTTGGCCCGAGGTCTGGTTAGTTTTATTGCTGCTTGTGTGAATGTGAACGTGTTCGTATGCGTACGTGGATATATGTGTGTGTGTTTGTGCGTGTGTGTGTATGCGTATGTGTATATGTATGCATATGTAGTAGTGTTTTATAATTTTCCTTCAATTTAATTTAAAACATTAACCATGTCTTGTCGGTGTATTATGAATATAACTAATTCGGGTTGTGTGTGCATCTAAACGAGAGAAAAGGAATTTCATTTCATTTCTTTCCTTTCCTTTCTGTTTTTTTTGTTGTTTTTTTGTTTTTCTTTTCTTTTTTTTTTATATTTTATATGCGAATAAATTTTTGTGTTTGCATTTTTGAAAGAATTATTTGTCCGGAAAATTTGAAAATTAACTTTGATTAAAAATTTAAAAATTACTCTCTTTCTTTTTATTTTTATAGACACGAGCGGTTTGGGTCTGTTATGGCTATCAATGCATGCCTGTGTGTGTGTTTGTGTGTGTGTGTGTGTATGTTTGTTACAAGGTTATTTATGTTACTCACTTTTTTTTTTTTATATTTTTTTACTTTGCATTACATTTTAATGACTTTATATAAATTTTGATTTTTTTTAATTTATATTTTCACTATATTAATAATTTCCGATTTTCTCTCTTAAGTGCTTTTAATTTGTTTTCGGGTTATTTTTTTTTTTTTGCTTTTTTGATTTTGCTCTTGCTCTTGCTTTTGCTTTCGCTTTCGCTCGTTTCTCTCTCTCGCTCGCTCTCTCTCTCTCTCTCTCTCTCTCTCTCTTTTTCTCTGTTGCTCGCTCGCTCGCTTGCTAGCTCTTTTGCTTTCTTTTTGCTCTCCCCCTTTTTTTCATTGTTTGCTTCTTTGCTTCCCAGTTGTTTGTTTGTTACATTATCGCATTAATGGTATTTTTTAGTTTGTCACGAGAGCTTATAATAATGTAATTGGCGGCTTACGGAGGATCCTATAGCTTAATCAATGTAATGTGTGTTCATACACATAATTAAAACGCAATTAGCTTGGCCGGCCTACTGTCAGGGCGTCTTTTACATTTAAGCAATTTGGACTTTTAGAAAAAGCGTAAAATTTAAATTTTAGAAACGTTAGCTGTGGAGAGGAAAATGTTTCCTTGTTTGTCATACGTGACTACCTGAGGAAATACATACAAGTGTCCGAAGAAAATCAAGTAGAGGTATGACTTGTTCATCGTCTCTCCTAAACGTATTTATTAAAAATAAAAAAACAAATGATATCAGATTACGTGGAACTTTCCGTGAAGTTTTATGGGAAAGTTGCGAATGTGTTCAAATAAATTTTACATTTGGTTCCTTCTTCGTCCAATCGTTTTCTGCGGTTACTTAGGAAAAGGACTTTTTTAGTTTTGCATGTCTATAAAAGTAAAACATGCGATTAATAGATGGTATGCCTCAACAATAGTTTTCCCACAATTTAATGTAACATAAATACTAAGTTCGTGCACGCCATTTGCATCCTCGATCTTCAAAAAAAAAAAAAAACTGTCAAAAGGCGTGTCATGTTGTTTTCGAATATCCGCAAGCAGTTCTCTTATACCTATTCCGATATTTGGTAGGCCGATGTCTATCAAAATCGCACATTTCGATCTCCTTCTTTTGACGAATTTCCATAGCCGTTGGCAAGAGGGTGGAAAGGAAAAATTTGAAATAAATAATCCTCGAGCGATTATGATTATCACGTGTTTATGTGCACGTCCACAATATAAAAGAAAGTGAAGCAAGCTCGGATTAATATTCAGATTCAGAATATTCAGATATTTTCGCCCATAACTCCATCGATCCGATGAAGATGTTTGCGCTAAGCTGTGATCCAGATGTTTGATAGAATCACTTTCGCATTTAATCAACAAAAAGTTCACTGACACGTTCAGAATTAATGATTAAATTTTAATTTCGATTTATTTCCAATTTACTCTAAAGCATATCACCACGTGCCTGCATCCAATTACATAACGAATTTGGAATTAAATTGGAATTCAAATCTTATCGTTAATAATTGTGTCGATCCGTATCATTTTTGGACTAAACGTGTACAGTGACGAACAGTTGGGTCGCAGCCTTTTCGAATTTCGTTCCTTAGGGAATCAAAACTGAACGGTTTTTTTCGACTTTGTCTCAGTTATTATTCTATATGTGGGTAGATGGTAATTATTTTTTAATCTCGAGTCCTTTTTCGGTCAAGAAAGGCTCGCATCAAACTTCATCTTTCTATCATAATTTTCGCGAGTTTGGCAGTTCGACAAAGAAAGAGGATTAAAATGATAAACTCTTCGGTGTCTTCGTCAATAAGTCTAATGTCTAGTCAAGAGAGTGTGCAACTCTCTGAATTAGTTTGAGAAATTTGGAAAATTGTAGTTCAAGGTGATCAGAATATTTTGACTGATTTTATAATCATTTGGCGCGCGCGCAACATAAGTCCCTTAAGGTCGTAAATAATACAAAAAACCTGTGGTTGCAAGTATTTTTGAGAAATGAATGTAGGGGCGAAAGTAGTTCAACCCTTTTTATAGTTAAATTGCATTACGTTACCTATTATGCGATTTAGATGTGAATAAAAGGAGCGAAAAGTACTACAATTTTATAATCCTTCGTAACAGTAAGTGAACGTCAACTGCGCTATGGTAATGAAAAATGAAGCTAACTAAGCATTACGTAGTTAATTACGTATTGTTAAGCAAATTTTCTTGCGTTTCTCTATTAGTTTGGTTGAGATGTTAAACAATTGCCTTCTAACTGTAGATCAAAGCCATCAGACATTTCTTTCAAAGATTCATATGTTGCCCAAGTTTTTTTCCAAGTTTCAAGGACTTTCACAATGAATCATATTACGAATGCATCGTATCTGTGCATAAAAAAAGTAAGCGAGGAGCAGCAATCAAGAATGAAAATCTTTCATAAGTATTTATATATATATATATATATATATATATATATATATATATATATATATATATATATAT
>KK502612.1:57555-80259 GCA_000688735.1 Glossina austeni
AGAGAGAGAGAGAGAGAGAGAGAGAGAGAGAGAGAGAGAGAGAGAGAGAGAGAGACTTCCGATAGTTAGTCCCATTGTCCAATTTGCGACTAGTTTAGCATAATCTCCTCCTATCCATTTGTCCGCACTTACTTACTTACTAAGAAAATGGAATGATTTGTTTCAGTGCATCGGTCCTTGCACAAGAAGTGCACACAATGTGTCGATAAATTTCAACAAAAGAAAACATGAGAACTATATATACGGAATCCACGTAAGGAAGAAGGAGTATTGTGAGTAGTAAGTTTCCTGTCCACTCTGCCATCTCTTCAAAGGCATTCCTTTCACAATTATTCACAAAATCGCGGACGCTGGAATCATTATCAGTAGCAAACAAAAGTCGTTTTAATTTACGTCGACGTGTGCGAATTGATTAAAGTACACTTTACGACTATCCCAAGAGTGTGAAAGCACGATCCGAATAAAGCTTTTTACCATTTTTTCTTACTTCTACAATAACACCTTTTTTTCTTCTTCTTCTTTTATTCTCTCTTTTTCACTACTTTCCTTTAACATATACAATATTGCATATAATGGAATGGAGAGAACATTTTTGATTATTAATTGTTTTGAATATTTTAATTCTTTAGTTAGTTAGAAAAAAAAAACAAAAACAAAAAAATTGCAGTAACATCGGTTAATAATTTCTGTGATTAAGTGAGGAAAACTAATTTTTTTGTTTTTGCGAAATTCCACTTTATTTACCAATATAATCGTTCGCTTTAATATTTCGAGGCTTGTTCGAGGTAAGAATCTTGTTCAAGAGCCCTCAGTTTCCGCAATGCTCCGCTCAGCATTTGATTCCAATCACTTGTTGCCTTAATGCGATCTGCAAAAACAGATAACAACACTGCACTGGGGAGCAGATAAATTTGTCATTGTATAGCCAACGATGGGCTTGTAGCACGCAGCATGTCTTCCTTTTATTGTGAATAAAAGCGATACCAATATGCAAAATAGCTTCCTCACGCCCATATATTCATGTAATATAGTGATTGAATATGTTCGCCGCCTTTTGATATCGTTAGGTTGTCACTTATTCTCCCTTGCTTTACAATTAGAGAGAATTATTTTCAGGAGCAATCCTTTTGGGCCGTTTACTGCGTTCAGCATTGCCGGTGTCCATACGAAACTACTTACAAATTGTTGTTGTTTTGGTGGAGAAGAGCTCCCTTGCCTTTACCCCCTTTCAAACGGTTATGTTAAGAAACGTTATAATGAGTTATTTTTTGTCATCAAAAAGCGATATATTATATAAAATTTTATATCGCGCAATAAGCGATATTCGGATTTTTCTATGCTTTTGAAAGATCACTAAACTACAACTACTACTACTACTACTAACCGTAACTCGTAAATAAATTGCATGAACTTTGGACAGGCGAATGTATTTTTTTACTAGAAGCGACATCTTTGTGTCAGTCCTAGAAATTATTGATCACCGAGTTATTCTTAAAAATTATTATGACTTCCCCAACGGATGTGAGAAGAACTCTCAATCAATAAACGTGATAAGATCGTTGATGATTGATGATATTAAGGCTGACTAAAAGCCCTACGCCAGTGAACATCTGCTGGGTGTCTGCCTTTTTTATGTTAGTGAAAGTCATTAAAGAGTTTCCCACATTCGCTTTTATTCTATGCAAACAAAACGAAGAAACTCGTGGTTTCTTTAACGGCCTTGAATTCGCTGTTAATTGAAAAAGCAGTTTCTATAATACCCATCACTGTAAAATAGGGGTACATTCATTTTGTTTTTTTCCCAAAAGGAAGCGTCAGAGATCCTATAAAGTATGCATATTCTTGCTCAGCGTGAAATTCTGAATTGATTTAGCCATATTTGTCCGCCTGTGCGGTGTTTTGTGGGTACGCTCCTACTCGCAAAAAAGGAAGATATCAACTAGAAATTTGGTAGGAACATTGAAAGTTTCTGCACGCAGGTTGGTATTGAAAATGGGCCAAGTTGATGAGAGCAAAAGCGTGCAGAAGAGCGTAAAATGAACGCAATTCCGTTTTTTTTTAACAAAAATTTTTGAATTTTTTCTCATTACTCAAAAATTATTAAAGTTAGAAGGATGAAATTTTCCGTATTTACTTTACGAAACACTCTACTCTTTAGGTCCGAAAGTGGAACCAATCGGCCACGCCCACATAAGCTAAAAAGTGATGAAATTTAATTTTTTTTTTTACTTTTTTGGAGTTTTATGCTTATTTATCATAAGGCAAACAAGCTCAACTATTTTGTACACTTTTCAAATGACGATATATTATCTGCATAATGTGTCTGGGTTAATTCGAAAATGAATATAGCAGGCACCGCGATTCATTTTTTCTCAATAATAATACAAGCGATATGGGTATCAAATAAAAGAAGTGGGAGAGTAGAATGCGAAAAGCGTCGTGCTGGGTATGCGAAATTACCCCCGCCACCGTTCCCGCCCCCGTCGAATATAACTTTCTTACTTCTCTTTTTAATTTTGTATATATGTCAAGTTCCTCCAGGTACGTTACAATTGGCCTGACTGAGGGCTCAATGGGTAATTTTGAACCGTTTGTTTTTTAAACAACGGTAATGGGTTCACTTGTTTTTTTATTATGTTTGCAAGTCCAAGACTGGTATTTCAAAGCCTTTTTGGTCCTTTTTTTTTCTGTAGTAACCGACGATTATTAATTCTTCTAAAAATGTTTTTTTTTTTTACTCAAGAAGCAATGAATGAATAATTAAAGCGGGTCTTTCCAACCTTAGTACGTCAAAATTTCTCATTTTTTTAAACTGTTTATGTTCACGCTAAGTACTACACTTTCGCGGCGAATATATTCTGTATTTTTTATGAATTTTTCTTGCTTAAGGAACGTCGCGGATTTGTCCTCTACTCTGTTTGTTTGGAAAACGATACTAAAAGAAGTAGTTTCCTTTTTTTCCAGTATATGGGCATGGTCAAAAAGTGAAAGTGAAAACACTTTTACATGGAGAAGGGGAAAGTAAGCAAAAATGCTTTTAAACTGATCCTACGCAGATTGCTTGGCAAATAGTAATTAGGAGACCATTATCAATAGAAGAAGCATGCTCAAGAAGATGTCTAGGCAGGCAAGTATATTGACATTTGAAAATATTAAAATTAATCTCGAATTGCTTTAATCGACGCTTACGGATATTTAAGTACAAATAAGAAGAGATTCGCTTGTTAATCGCATATTCAAGCTTTAGTCGGTACCGCGAATTAGTAATGGAGCGTTTATTATGGAAAGAGAGCATTTCCCTAAATATGAATTTCTATGGGACGAAGTTTAATAAAGTAGACTAAACAAGTTGGAAATGTGTGAATGAATGGTTGGAGGGAAGGGAATACTGCATCAAAGAATATTGGTCGGTATTGACATACTTTGGGATAAATGGAGGAAATTAATTGAATCGATTTTATATTTAATAATATCTTGTTTGAGGGCTTGGAAGCTTATTAAAGCAAAGTAAATTTCAGATGATGATGTTTAGGAGGACATATCCTTATGGTGACTTCAGTATAAATGACCGTGTCCCTAACAAGGCCGTGACCCTAATTTGGGAAATATTTTTTTGTTATGGTTACAGTAAGTAGCTGTCTTTAGCAATCTCAGTGAACTGTATGGCTGTAACTGCTCATAGGATGTTGGATCGAATGGCTGATCCGCAGCATAATAGTGTAAGAAATATTCTTGTTGAAGCGAAAGTTTACACTTTTGTTTTGTTTATTTATTAATTTTTTTTTTTTAATTTTAAATCTGAATTAGGAAAAGTGATGGAAAAGCTCGACTGAGTAATGGTCTCAGATATTTTCACAAAATCTTGTCGATACCAATTGCACTATGTAGAACTGGTTTATATGACCAACTTCTTAACTCATTACTTACTACTGACCTGTTTTTTTTTTTTTTTTTTTTTTTTTTTTTTTTTTTTTTTTTTTTTTTTTTTTTTTTTTTGTGTTTTTATATCGTTAATGACTATAAAAGAAGAGAAACAACCTACCCCACCTCGCTTCTCCGTAGGCATTAAACTTACGCATATACATGTATATGTGTAGATATTATTTTTACACGCGCACGCGAGTTCATTGTCACACGATTAACTTAAATTTTTTGTTTCGTATTAAAATATTTTTACAGCATTCACTCGCTTTAATATTATTTTATGCATTTAATTTTTGTTTTCTCTCTGTGTGTGCGTGTAGCTAAAAATCTATTCAAAGTGTGCTTTTGCAAATGCGATAACATGGTAGCGAGCGTGGAACTGCACATAGCACATGTGACGCTTGCCACTCTGTTACCTTTGAGAGACTGAAATCCTATGCATAAAACAACGAAATCTTTAACGACAACAACAACAACAATAACCTGAAAATGTTTAATTCATGAAAATTTCAAGATTAACATATAAAAAATCAAAAGAGAGGGAGAGACAATATATGTATGTTCATATGAGAGAATACAATTATTGTAAATGCTAAGAATTTTGAATAGAAAATGAAATATAAAAAAAAAAAAATAATAATAAAATAATAAGAAGAAGATATTCAGAAAAGAGAGTAAATTAGAAGTAAAGCATTATTAGAAGAACGTGAATTTGTTGTTTCTTGGTGCGAATTGTTGGCGGCAAGATTTCAACTTGGGAATAAAAACAGAATTTACATATATATCACAAAAGCAAACATGTGTGTAGCATTATTTTGTTGAAGATTATTGTTATTATTATTGTTATTAAAGTATTATTATTATAATTATTATTATAATTATTATCATTATTATTATTTATTTTTTGTTATTTTGATTTGCAGTCAAAGAGAACACAGCAGTAACCTGTAGCTACCTTTGGCTATTGTAGGTGGAAAATATCAAAGAAACGACATCAACGATAACAGTAGGAAAAGAAAAATGTTGTCTTTACCGCATTAAATGGCTTTGATTATCGGATTTTTTTTTATCCCGATTACGAAAGCTGGAACAGCGTAAGCACTAGGAAAATTATTAAGACTCCCTAAGCCTTTTTTTGAGAAGCAATGAATGTTACCAATAGGCGTAAATCAACAGATACCGAACAGCAACAACAACAGCAGCAACAGCAACAGCAGCAACATAATCCTCAACAACAGGTAATTGCTTATGTTAGTTGTCGCCAGGCAGCCAGCGCAACGGCATTAAATTCATTGCGCGCCTCGACGGTGGAAGAACAAGATCAACTAGTAACGTCCACGTCGAGTGAATGTCTCTTGCCGTTGTGTGAAGGGGAAGGCGAGGAGATAGCGCTTGAATTGGATTCATTGATAACTTCACCGGCTCGCATTAGCAGCAGTACAGTGGGATACGATGCAGTAGCATACTCGTCAGATGCCGTAAGTCCGGAAGAGGTTATGCCTTCAACTTCAGAGCATGCTTTAAATGCACTGGTCGCGAGATCAGAGGCCGGTACATCCTCAAGAGCCCTTCAACTTAGTATTAATAGCAACAGAACTGCCAAAATAAACGATATGGTCGCCCGCGATATGGCACCTACCACGGTAGCAGGTGGTGCGGGAACTTCACATGAAATGAATACAGCAGCTACTAGCCGTAATAGTGGCAGTGATTCACTGTCCGCGAATGAAAATCATAAAATCATATTGAAACTAAGCAAAACGTCTACAATAGCACCGGAATCTCAAATATGTCAAATAGCACCACCAAGCCTGGTAGGCAACGATGATTTACGCAAAGTAGAACCCTTGAAAATTAACTTGCATGGTTCGCATTCACATCCCACCATTAAAACGCCTGACGTTACTGGCTCATCAGAAGAATGTTCCTCCTCAGCGGAAGATGAGATAGTCTGTAAAAAGCACAGCCACGAGCCGCACATAGTGCCCAAGTTGACAATAAGAGCGGCTGTAAATGAGGAGCACGGTACATCGCATACCTCCATTGTACCTAAGTTGACCATAAAAATAAATGATTCTTCCTCTGCGGATATAGGCGGAGGGAGTAGTGGTAGCGGTGCTATGCAGCCCGCTGCTGCTACGCCTCCGCTGCCAAAGCTGACCATTAAAACTGGCGTAGATGGTCATAGCGAATCAATTATTAGCAATGTTTCACCCGCTTCAAGTACCACGTCCTGTTCGTCATCTTCGAACTCATTGTCTTTGTCCTCTCCAGCCATTAATTGTTTAAATAATAAATGCCTAACGAGTGGTAATACATGCGGAACGGGTGTCCCAAGTATACCTAAAATAACTATTAAATCGTTGCAAAAACCCGCAGAAAAAGAAAACTCTGAAAATACTGCCAGTAACAGTGCTGCTATTGGGACAAGTGTTGGAACAATACCCAAACTAACAATTAAGACATGTTTACCGATTTGCAATGAACCAATGGACGAGGGTTCAAGTGCTAAGATACCCAAATTAACTATAAAAACGGGACAGGAACATGCCGTAATAATAACCCAGCATAACGACAGTATAAACACATCAGGCATACCCAAATTAACTATAAAAACCAAGTCGCTGGATATTCCTGAAGATGGCAGTGAGTCACCGGTAAACGAAATTAACGAAAAAATTCCAAAAATTACTATAAAAACTTCCAATAACAGTGAAACTGCAGCGGTCGTACCAAAACTTACGATCAATGTGGCACAACTGGAAACTTCTAATAGTCCGTCGTCTCCTAAACAAGCTGTACCGAAACTAACAATATCCCGCCAACAGACGGACATGATTGTCACGAATCATCATTTGCTTGCGTTGTCCGGCAATGAACACGAAGTGACTGTGCCTAAGATGACAATCAAAACCCAAAATAAAGGAGATATAAAATCGAAACATAGCTTAAAACCTTTAACAATAAGACGAACTTCTCCCATAGAAAGTAGTGGCGGTGGAGGTGCAGGTGATGATTCTACAGAAGGCGAAATAGAAGAAGAAAGAGAAAGGCAGGCTATGGCGTCAGCTAAGTTAGTACCTAAATTGACCATCAAAAACTTGGGATCGCCGAAACTCAAAATGAAAGTGGTCCGAGAAAGTGACCCGCAAGTCGATTTACCAGTGAGCAAATCGGTACCCGCTGCCTATACAATAAATGAAACGGTTGTTGGTGTTGGTGCTTCTGCTGCAAGAAGGGAACCCGGCGAATTCGACGAACTTATACATGTAGCCAATGGTGGAGAGTCCAGCAGTAGTCAGGAATTTTGTGGTTTCAGTGACAATATTACTAACGCAATGGTATTGTTTGGCAACTGTAGTGAAGTACAGAGAGTCGAAAAGAACCGACGCAACTCAGATGATATGGATATTGACGAGACTCTTCAACAGCAACATGATCCTCAAATGTTTAACAATCTAGAACACTTCACTGAACACGACCCTCCTATAACTGTGACAAATGGTTCTTTAGCACCACTTAAACTACCGTCGCAAACGGCGCACATTATTGATACAGTAGATCTGACGTCTTCTCCTTCACCGGGTAATTCACCAGCTCATTTCAACTACAACGAGGAGAGTAATTGTGCGGTCATTGAAGCTCCAAAAACAGTTCCAGCGACAAATATATTGTTAGAGTGCTTGCAGAGAGAACCTATACCTCCACCTTTACGTATGCCATCGCAACTATACGAGCAGGTGGCGTTGCCAACTTTACAAACTAATCTCTGCACTGTCAGTCCGGCCTCGTTAAAATATCCGCAACTAGCTGAACGCTTGATGGCAAATGGCACCTCTAACATAAATATTTTATCGCAGGCTGCGTGTGCGATAACCAACCACAATGCAGATGTCCTATCTAGAGGAACGGTGTCAGAGAAAATCATTGATTCTATTGAAATTCTGGACACACCTGAAGGGAGTCCACGGCGTTCCTTAGATGATAGACCTGAAGCAATAAGTCCTGCTCTGGATACTCAGAAATCCGTGCTACCCAACGGCTTGCATAGCCACCAACATCATTTAGAGACGAGCAACGCGTCTCTCGAAGTTTTCTCCCACAACAATAATACGGTGATCACTTCAACTTTTGCAAATAACACCAATTTAAAGAGACCCGCTTCTGTTTCAACTCCAGATAATTGCAATGATATGGAATTGGACATGACCCCAATTAAGCTGCGTTGCATTGAAAATGATAGTAGTACTATGGCGACGGTGACTTTTCTGACAGATAACGACAGAACGTCCTCACCAACGGTAATAATGACGTCTCCTACCCAAATCAACAATGTTATGTCTCAGTGTCAAACGACGGAGAATTTTCAAAAGAACGAAGCTGTCGTACCAGTAACATCATGTAATGCCACACAAAAGGCTCAAAGTGCTACCACTACGCATCAGAGATTAAGAAAACAACGGCATGAGCACTTATTGCCAATATCCATGGATGAAGTGGACCCCACCCAACTTAATTCCAACGATAGTTTGGATTTAAATCGTATTAACACTACAGATAACGCAAGCGAGCTAACGGTTACACAAGGCAAAAGACGTGGCAGGCCGAAGAAGTCTTCTATTGAAATGAAGGATACTAACGCCACTCCGGTGTTGGCTGCAACCGCAGCTGAGCAAGCCTCTAAATCGCGACGGGTGCAATTATTGCGCAAACGCTTAGCGATTGATATGGTGGCTGCTGAGCAACCTTTACCTATCATAGATGAGCAATTGGAATCAACAATAGCAGCAGCTAGCGGCGATGACAACGGCAGCAGGCAAGATCTTGAGGATTTGGAAACACCAAAAAGGGAACGTACTCTGCGTGCACCTTTGCGATCGTCACGGCGTAGTCAGACACCCACGGTAAATGTAACAACAGAAGCTAAGGTAAAGACACGAAATAGTAATGTTAACACAAACACCCCCATAACAACTGACAGCAAATGTACAATGATGACCTCAACAATGCAGCACAAAAATAATGCTAGTGAAAGCATACTCAATCATTTTGGTGGCGGTTCCAACTCCAGTATGTCATCTGTCATCTCTACCTGTTCAGCTAGCTTAATGACGAACGCAACGAGCGCTATGGTGACGACCGCAGGAGCTAGCAATAGCAATGTGTTAAGTATGGCCGCACAAATAGACCTTACCATGTCTTCATCGTCGTCATGTGCTAGTAATAGTAGTACTACGGCTACTACGACAACAGCAGACGTTGGTGGCTCTTTACAGTCGCAGCAAACAAACAGTAGTAGCGGTGGCGCCGTTGGCGGAATTAGCGTCAGCTGTGTAAGCGGAGGCGCCGGTGGTGGAGGAAGTAGTAATAATTCTATGTTACCACCAACGACTATTCTCTCATCTTCAGATCCTTTACCAGATGTGGTATTTAGACCAAATGACTTCTCCTCCATAATCGTAACTCAGCAATTAAGACCTCCCCTATTTATGACGCGGACGCAAAACGAAATGCAAGATGAAGAAATGAGAGCCCTAATGGATGATAATCGAAATGAAAGTAGCGCTGACAATTCGGGAGGTAAGTAGATGGAATGTCAAAGTAATTTTCGAGACTTATAGGAACACTTGCTCTGTCCGTTTTATTTTACCTGTTTGATGAAGTAGCCATTCACACTTATACACATATATGTTATGCTAATATAATATTAAATGTAATTTTTCATACCCGTTCGTCTTATCCCGTATGGGTATTTTTAAGAAGAAGATTTAGATTTTCTCTTTTTGTCTGTTTTGTCAGTGTGTTAGGTTTCTAAGAAACGCTCGAAGTAAGTTTCTTACGTCTACTAATTGATTTTATTTTATAGATGATTCGGCGACAAGCACCTCTTCCACATCGTATACACTTGGTCGTGGTCGTGGTCGGGGTAGGGGCAGTCGCGGTGGTGCTGGTCGTGGTGGTAGTGGCCGCGGTCATCGAGCTCATCGTTTAGGACGTGGTGCAAGTGCAGTTGCTAAAGCCATTGCAATGAGTCGACCGCGTTGCGTAGGCGCTCTCAAACATACACCCGATCCCGAGCGCATTAAAGGTCTTTTCAGTCCAGTAAGTAGAATTTTAATAAATTTAGTATTAGTACCCGGCAATTCAGTTTTTGAAGAAATACAATCGATAAGCGCCACTACCCACATCCATCCGAACGTGTGCGCATAAAATATTCCAACAAATTGACCAAAACTTAATTTTTATAGAAAGCATACCCAAACGTGATAGCGTGGTTACCTTGATAGAAGTGACCAACTTATTATAGAACCAACCTATTCATAGAATGGAGGAATTTTCGTAGGATTTTCGTTTCTTCTCAACTTCTTACTGCCTGTTACAGTTTCTTTCAAACTCTCTCTATTACATAATATTTCAACATTCAAATTTCAGCAACGATCGATCCCTCTTTATAGCAGTTTGAATGTGTTAGCATCGATTCACGATCGTAGTAACACTTCTGAGAAACTAATAATTAAAACTAGTGTTTTAATTTTGTAAATTAAATTTAATGCTTGATCGCAGCAACCGTAGACGCGCTTATGTCATTTCATCATCATTTCGTTATCATAATTGATAGTCATCTAAGCGAGCATCATTGGGGTTGGATGTCTTGTAGAAAACTTACGTTTAATAAATATTGTTCCCTAAGCAACAAGTCAAACAACTGCGCACGGACGTGAGAAATTTGATGATGATACGTGTTTACGTTTGAGGGACATGGTGTGCGTATCCCTCCGCAATGTATTTTTAAGACAAATTAAAAAAGTTTGAATGCTCATGTCGTGGAAAACTTGAATGGAGGTGAGAAAACGTTCGATTTGTCATCTAGAGACTTCGATTAAAAATCGGTGTAAATAAACGGCAGCTAAGAGACTTTAATAATTACTAATAATAATTATTAACGACAATTCAACAAATACAACAACAATCGGTACTATAATTAATAATTGATGTGACAGAAAGACTATAGAATCACTTTCTGCACAGTCGCGAACAACTGTAAAGATGGAAAAATAGATAAAATGACTACAACATACAATGTAGGAAATAACGTCAAGATCCAGATGTGATTTATGGAGATTATAAAAGACCATTACAGCTGCTTTCAATCTACTTGAGCTAACGAATGCCATAACGTTACGGAATTAACAACGACTAGGTTTGACGATGTGCTAAGTACTTGTTTGTGGTCAGGCAAGATTAGACTAATGGTCCGTTCAGACGTTGCGAATTGATTAGTCTCATATAAATATCTTGAGCTTGTGGCGAAAATCCAGATTTCTGGTATTAGAATGTGTTGGAAGAACGGTACCCAATATCTCTAGAGAAAATTGTGATATCCTATCATATTTCCGCTTGTTGAAGACATGTCGGGCACATGTCTCTTTACGATAGCTTGCAATGTTTTGTTAGATACGTCATCTAATTTATCATATATGTATATAGGTTTCATACGATATGGTAGGGCCAGCACAACACATATTTAATTAGCCTGACCAAGAGAAGATCCACAGTTTTCTTAAAATATTATAAATACGCGTAATCGTGAAATAAACATGTCTCGAAGTGCGCATGCGAGGGTTGAGCTTAAAACCAAGGTTCGCGACCGTACTAAGAAACTCGTGGTAAGGAATGGGAACAATAGCTTGTAAAACGATGACTTTAAACTTGGCTCAAGTTTAAGTTTAAATTACTGAAATCGGACCAGAGAGTGATAAAAATAAATTCCCAGAAACCGATTCCATTAATCATCATTTTATTAATGCATTAATTTATTTTGACGCATTAGTGAAAGTGTGTCTATTCGTGAGCAATAATTGCCATTCATGTAGCATCTACCGCTCACTGCTGCAGAAAATTAATTGGTGTAACAAGTGTGGATCTAAGTTAAAAATTGGTGTGGTCAGCCTATAGTGCCCAAAAAAAAAGAAAAAGACCACGACATTGCTACTTTAAAGCAGATAAAAAGTTCAAAGCGAGTACTTACTTATCAAGTTTATTTAAATATTCAGAAAAAAAAAAAAAAAAACAAAAATGATTTTTATTGCCTTTGAAACACGTTCACAATCTAAAAATTACTTGGTTCGAGGTAAAGGTCGTCCCAGATCTTCTGTGAAACAGACAAATATAATTTTCTTATCGCAATTCAAAGGAGGATTTTTTAAATATTTGTAGCAAATCCCATTTTGTACAGATACTACGCTATCGCCCACAGAATATACGTTCAAATTTTTGTAGATTTACTACTTATGGGTAAGGAGTAAAAAAACCAATTTTTAATTTCTTTCGAGTTCTCAGTTTACATGCTATTGTAGGGGTCTCCTTCCACCGATTTGGTTTATTTTTAATACCAACCTGCTTGCAAGAACGTCCAACGGTTCTATCAAATTTGAAATCGAAAGCTTCATTGTTGCGTCAAGAAGTGTGCTTACAACAGACATTACATAGATAGGACAGACGGACAGGCGTTTTTTTTTGGGCGTTGCAAATGTTTTCACAAAATGAATATACCGCTCATGCCCCGATGGTGATGGGTATAAAAAACCTATATATAAATATAAATTTATACAATACGCGCACAACGTTAACTTTCTATTTTCTTACCTAAGAACAAAAGACAGGACATAAATATCTTGTTTTATGAAAGGTTTTCTCCCTTTTAACTCGTGCTTCCTGACGACTGAAATGATGTTTTCAATTTTACGATGGGTAGCGCGTGATCGCTCCTCAAAATATGCGCGTGTGTTTTTATGGAAATAATAAAAAAAAAAACGTATTGAACGTATGTAGGAGGAGTCAAGAGGGAAATCTTGAGAAGCAATTTACAAGTCTACCTAATACAAGTGATTGTAATATTTAAACAATAGGTTATGCAATTGTTTACGAGCAAAGCGGAAAAATAAAGCAAAAAGAAGAAAAAAACTACTAAACGCAAATCCAAACACGAATGACGCATAAATCGTACACTGAAAAAAGTGTACTTTTTTTCTTTTTTTTTTTTTTTTGCTTTTATTTATACGCTTTGCAATGCGGCGATGCTTGTTTGTTCTGTTCTTCGCAAATTTCTATATTCCAACATATGTCGTAAGGATGTTTGGTGTTGAAAACACACAGGCGTTTATATCTGTAAAATACATAATAATTATTACTACATACATTCACACTTCGGCGTACCACATTTATTGGGGCAATAATGTTAGATGTCCAAGACTGTTTTGCTCAACCGAGGCATTTGAATTTTTTGCTCTTTTGCTCTTTTTTTTTTTTGCGTGGCTTGTGAATTTATTACACTTGCCTCTATTTTATATATAAATTGGTTATAAAGCAAAAATGTTAATAATGGTGTAAATTTTAGATTGAATCTCTTTTTCTCTCTTTTATCTCTTTTAATTGTCTTTTATTATCGCTCTGTCAATAAGAAAAAAACAAAAAAACAACTAAAATTGCCGACTATGTTCTCTCTTGGGCTTGTATTTGTGTTCGCCGGGCAGGTGGAGGGGGGCAGGGGGTCCATTTCTATACTATTTATTTNTATACTATTTATTTTTTTTTTTTATTTTTTTTTTTTTTTTTTGGTATTCTCTTCGTTCACTAAACTTAAAAGGTTAAACTCGGGTGTCCGATTCATTCTCCTTGTGTGCGTGATATCTGCATCGAAGAGGAGGACTATAATGTAGAAGAGAAAATTTCATGCGTTGTGGTGAATTACAGTAGAAGAGAGTTGTGTGTGCCTTTTATTATATGTAAAGACATATAACACAGCAGTAATGTTCAATCCAATTTTTCCATGTACTCATCATTTTGATGGTTTGTATTGGTTCTATGCATAATTTCAGCTTGCTTTTCTCCTAAGCTTTTGTAAATGCCTCTACACAGTTCACTCAGTCAGTCAGTTTTGGATGTGAAATCATTTAAAGCCCGGATTTGATTGATCAAGCAGACTTTGGTCTTCCTCAATCAAACTTCGCGAACATCGCCGACATACGATTCATAATGTTTGCTAAAACAAGGAAATGCCTTTAGTTGCTTCCTTCTCTCTAGTCACGTCGAATGTATCACAGAAGTAATGAACATTTGAAATATCGGCATAAGTTTCAGCTTTCACTCAAATCTTTTCGATTCGATTTGTTGGTATATGCTAAAAATATGAGGCGAATGACGCTTTTTTCTGGATGATGATAGTTAGATACAGTTAACAGTTTCATTGTGAATCGAAATTTATTTCTGATTTGTTTTATTTTTGCAGTCGCCTCAGGTATTTGAGGAGGATACTCGCATGAGTGCCGACTTAAGCCAAATTCAAGTATCACCAGCACAAGTAGGGTCTCAATTAGAAATATCACAAATACGGTAAATATGTTCACTGAATATTAAAATCAAAAGCTATTGGTTATAAAAAATTGTCGCAGGCAACCGGAATTTCTGAACAATGAAGAATCTCAATCGTCGGTGGTTAGCTGTAATAGTATTTTGGATCCAAATGTCTCAATGTCGACCATACCCACCACACCGCAAAATTCCACTACTGCTGGCGGTTCTGCATCGACCGTTAAAAAACCGAAAAAGAAAAAAATGGAAGTCTGCGTGGCCGAAGAGTAAGTCTTCTGTAATATCTGAAAAACGATTTTTCAATTATTTTTTTTTATTTTTTTTTTTTTTTTTTTTTTGTAGTACGGAATTTACGGTAGCCTCCATAGCAGAATATGATTGGCCACCACCTAAGGGTTGTTGTCCCTCCAAAAATCGTGACACATTTATGATACAGGAGCAGGTTGCTTTATATTTGGGCATAAAAAGTTTCAAACGAAAATATCCTGATCTACCACGTCGTCAAATCGATATGGAAGAACGCAATTGGCTACAAGAGAAGGGGCTGGTATCTGAGAAAATGTGCGATTTAGGCATTACCGCTGTATGGGCCTCTGATATACTGGACATTATGTACACTGACTTTTATGAAAAGTACGAGGAATATAAAGACTTTGTAAGGCAAAAGCACTTACGCGAAATAGAGGCTAAACAGAAGGCATTGGGCTTGAACGTGACAGGTCGAGGCTTGCAAGCTCGTGATCGGGCCATGCTGTCGGCTAGCAAGTGGAATGCATATTTTAATAAAACGTAAGTGCAGGAGAATTTTCTTATGATTTTAATTAAAGCCAATTTCTGTAATGCATTATTATTTATATAAAATAGACGTAAAGAAGAGCGTTTAAATTGCTTGGATCTGCAAACGTTTACGATCAATAAACCTATGCCAGCTACATCTCCTACAGCCACTCTAGTTAATCGTCCTGTAGCTGAGGCTGTGGCAATGGCAGTCAAATCAACACAGCTAACCGAGCCACCCACATTATTAAAAGTGCGCATAAGTGATCCGCCACCGCTAAGAGATATCTATTATCCGCTCTCTTTAGTGCCAGGACAATTTTGTGAAAAATACTACGATTACACCGCCCAAGAATTGAGGCAAGCTTTCAAGAATAAATAATTCTTTAGGTTACTAAGCAATAACACAAAAATTACTTCTTTTTCTAGACGTTTCCCTCTTAACACACTACTGGATCCTATGCAAGGACTGTATTCTTCGAAAACTATTAATAATAGTTGTAGCACTGATACCGATTCGGCGGCTGAAACAGCTGTTACAGATAAAAATTTCAATACCTGCCCAAGTAAGGAACGTGTTAAAAAGCGACGTTCAAGAAGAGCACGTACAAAACTTTCCAGTAAAAGAGAAGACTTTAAATTACCTCACTTGCCGGGTCATAAAACGTTGGCTAGTTCTACTGAATCAGGGTCAGGTTCAACATCAGAGGATAGTAATTCAAGTGAAACGGTAAAACGAATCAAAATCTTTTTAATATTTTCCGTTTTACTATTTAATGCTTAATATTGTTAAATAGGATTCTGATAGCTGCAGTTCTGCTTCATCGTCAACAACGTCCATCGTCGCAGAATCAACAGATGACGAATTTCCCACAATTTCAATTTGTTCGGTATGTCAACGACCACAAAATCGCAATCTAAAAGATATGCCTGAATTATTTATACAGTGCTATACTTGCCGGCGAAAAGGTAAGATTTTGTACATCAAACAAAATTTCAATCAGTTAGCGAACCGGTTTTTCTCTATACCTCGTTACAGTTCATTCCAGTTGCGTTGAAATGCCACACCGTATGGCTGTGCGGGTACGTAACTATAATTGGCAATGTGTTGATTGCAAGTGTTGTGTCAAATGTAAACGACGACAAGATCAAAATAAAATGCTTTTTTGTGAGCAATGTGACCGCGGTTATCACATTTACTGCCTAGGCGTTAAAGCAGTGCCCGATTGTAAGTGCTATAGAGAATTAAGAAAGTGGAGCTTATAAATATATTTATTTGCAGATCGCTGGAGTTGTGAGCGTTGCAGCATTTGTATGCGTTGTGGTGCTACTAAACCGGAGGGAATGCCTGTCACACAACAGTCCGTTTTGATGTCGCCCAATGGTGAAAAGCTGAAACAGGTTAAACACAAAAAAGTGAAATGGATTAATGAATATCGTATTGATCATATAACCAAATTAAGAGAACATTGTTCCATGTTGTGTGTACCATGTGGCCGCATGAAAAGTAACAAACGTGTACAAATAGCTACTCAACTGAATACTGTGAACACTATAAATCAACAAGGCACAATAACAAGTCCGTTGCATAATAATGTGAGCAACAACAGTAGTTCGTTTTCACCCAATAATAATAGCAATGCACGTACCACCAATACGATTGGATCTTTAACATCGCCTAATAGCACAGAAATTTCCGCTAACAACGCTGAATCGAATGCAACAGTCATTGTTTCTTCAGGCGTCAATCACAATTCGCAAAATTCTATAGTCACTGCGTCTCATGCACCATCGCCCATAGCTTCTCTATCCACAACAACTGCATCTACAATGGCAACTGAGACTTTAGGTGGTGCTATCGGTGCACCGCCTGTGGTTGCCTGAGTAGGGGTTATCCGTTATTGTCCAAAACAACAACCGCCACCGCTACTTCCTACTGTAACGCCTTTAACAAATTTATAGCACTTGTAAACCACCTTTAATTAAGTATTTTAACGAATACTATTGGCTTAATTATAGGGATATATTTTAAGAATATGCGAAAGTACAGGAATTGTTAAAGTGAGAAACTTTTTTAATTTATTGTTTCGTCCTGCAATCCGTATATAATTCATATTGTATATATATATATATATATATATATATATATATATATATATATATATATATATATATATATATATCATCACAAACGAATTAATTTTTTCACAAATCAAATTTAATGTCCGTTACATTTTTAGCATAAATCAGATCTCAGTATTTTTTTTTTCTCTTTCAATCAATCGCTTTTCTTCTAAAAAAAAGCCGAATAACACCTAGTTTGGCTTTGACCTTAAAAAAGTTACCACCAAACAAAAAGTAGAAGTTCAACAAAGTCAATGCTTTCTTTAAACAATTACAGCAGCTATGTTAAGTTTGTTAAAAGTCTCCAAACCACAGGGAAAAAACCACAGGATGGTATTACCATCGCATGAAGTGGTCAATACATTCAATCCATCCATTGAATTCACATTTGAAATATTCAGATGGTGCTATGTTAGCCCTTTGAGTAAAAATTTCTTATATAAATAATCTTTAATATACTTTTATATTATACTATATAAATATATACATACATACATTAGAGCGGAGAAGAATGAAATGTTTACTCGAAAGGCTATCACAACATCATATGAAATTTTCAAGTGTTAATATATGAAGAAACTGGATGCTGAGAATTATATAAAATAATATAATAATGCTATCATATAAAATTTTCAGAATCGAATCCGTTCATATGTTTACACTTTTTCAAAATATAATTTGAGAGTTTTTCTTCTTCGCAGATCCAGATTTTGACAAGTTGTAGAATTAGATTCTATGTGTCCGTCTAAGATTGATTCGAGAAAAATAAATCGCGCCACAAGCATAAAAATTCTATGTAGGCATCTGCTTCTATACGCAATTGGATTAACATTATCATTACTGCCTGCACTGGCCATGTTTTTCATTTTGCTCTCGTTTTCAATAACTAAGCCAAAGGTCTATGATTCCAATTTCAATTGGATCAATCATTTTAAGCCTTTCGACATATGAAATTCTCAGGACGTCCGTCTTCCTTCTGCATGTACAAATAACATTAACTGCGTGTCGCCTGCCTTTTTATTCGCTCCTTTTTTCCGAGTTTGTACTGATAAGGACTTTTCCCGATTGTTTCTATGATGATTTTCAGTTCAGTGAGAAAAGCAAACCCAATTAGCGTATAAAAAAGAATGCAGTGAAATCTATTGTAACAGCACGTAATATGGTACAAGCTCGTAATGCCTATGCTAGTTTCACATATTACTTCTGGAGATGGCTGAAGATGGAGTTACGGAAGCAAGAACATAAAGGAAACAGTAAAAAGAAATATTTAACCACATCCGTCTTGAAATTAATCCTCAATATTTACTACCTCAGTACGTTGGAACTGAAAAATGTTACGTTAAATTCAGGCATGCGCGCTAGGCACTACAAAAACATTGTATTAGGCTCTGATGGACGATGAATATCGTTTTACACTCTCTTCGTCGTCCGACTTCGTGGAAAATGAAACGTGTGGAGCCGAAGGGCAAATATTTTGGCGATGTGCGCGCCCGACGAATCTTTAAATTTCAGAAGAAAACACCTAAAGTTTCGATTATAAACAACTTTCTCGGTTCCAATTTGCAGCTAAGCTTGTAAAAGTTGTAAGGCGTCAGACGTAACAATGCGTTGGTGTGGAAAGTGAGCTAATTAGAGAAGGGATTAGTAGAGTGTGGAATGCCATCATCAGAAATATACACCAATTTTCAGGAGCTTTGCGGTCGTTCGTATAATTGTAAGAAAATTCTTCAAAATCATATAAACCATTACCATAACGTTATGTTACACTCCGATGACACTGTTGAAAATAGTGTTATAAGTGTGGAAACGGAGCACATTCTGTACCCTATATACTTTCTATACTGCACATAAAACCCTTTTATCCTTTATACTCTTCTATACCCCACATACAAGGTCCTCCTCATAACAATAGTGTTGTCATTAGAGGCTTTACGAGCCTGATTTAAACTGCTAGCTGCGCTTTCAGTTGTAGGCACGACATTCTGTTGCATATCTTTACCTGTCACCTAGCACGGATTTGTGGTCGTAGGGAGGGTATATGACCTCGCAATCATGCAAACGATTACATTATATGCATTTGAGTTCTTTAGCATTTGCTGTATTTATCGATCTATTCATATTATTAATAGACGTATTATATAACTTCCAGCTGCCATAATATTCGGGCTATGATGACCGGAACGGCCCGATTATGGCGAAGCTCTTTCAGAGTGCGTACAATATCCACTTCGATGGATGCGTTCAATGAAGCAAGCATTTGACTAAATTTCCCGTTAGCTTTCGTAAAGCCGATGACCTGTTCTGTTCTCATTTGACTTAGTTATCCGTTAGTGTTTCTATAAAGTTTTAAATTAATATCTGCTATAAATTACATAATGTAACTGTTTTTTCATCATTGTGAATATGATTGTGGTCTGGTCGCGCCCCCTTTAAAATATCATCTTGCGACCTATTAACTACACAACATACTTTCGAATTGTTGCGGCAGTGAACGTTAAACATCCTAAAGAAGAAGAGCGGAAGGACTAAGAACAAATTGTACTTTGAAACCTGAGAATTTTCTTCTATTTGTTCGAGTTGAAACAGGTTTTAATGCCATGTTTGTCATGTTTGTGCGCTTACGTTTGGCATTATATTGTAAAAGATGATTACGTTGTCTGCCACTGTTACACATTGGGCCAACTCTCGGTTATTGTTGATTTTGAAAACATTTATGCCGCATAACTTTTCTCCGAAATGTGTTAAGTATTCATGTATTTCAGCTTGTGTTCATCCCATTCAGGAGTTACACTCTCACTTCGTACTTTATATTTTTTTTTTCTACTACCTCACGGGTATTCTTCAAAGAGCAACTATTGCAATCCTTCACCAATTTGTAAATTACTTGAGCGATTGTGTATTTTAAGGTTAAAAGGAAAAAAAAACAAGGTTTTAGAGCACAAGTTATTCTTATGTTTTTATTGAATTCTTTTGCGCATTTCTTACTTCTTACTTGCTTTTTGAGTGATGTGACTTTTATCTCCAATTACAAAATTTTAGACGCGGTAGCTTTTTTTAAACTATCTTCAAATATATTTCATTCGACCCTGGTTTAGTTATTTTCATCTTTTAAGTACTTCTTGAGCAGCTAATTAAATTATATTTAACGACGTTACAAACCTGCTGCAGCTGCTGTGCTTCCCTCGTCAATACGATGAATTTGTGCAATGTCTACTCTCTAGGGGCGGGCACTACTCCCCCAGAGAGTTTCTTTAAGAGTTTTCGGCATTTCGCAGAACTGTCGCTTTATTTTATAACACTTTAAGACTTTTATTTAAAATTACAAAACTATTTGCAAATATTTTCATCGCAAAAAAAAAAAAACAAGTAGGCGGCCCTTTAAAAAATTGTTAAGAAGTTGCGTTTATAACAACTCCCAATATCGGCGCTACCATATAACAGGAAAAAATTTTTGGTGACATCTTTAACATAGCTATGTACATAGCTATGTAATCCAATATATTTAATTACTATACATAATTATACAATACGAATAAGTTAGATTATATACACATAACGGGCCGAACGTAACCAAGCGCATAAAGCCTGCTTTTCACAGTCGCAGCTTGCGTGTATATGACGGCATTTATTTGATATATTTTTACATTTTCATTCGCATACTTCCATTTCATTTATTTTTATATCCTCTAGTGGTGATGTTGTTCAGTTATAAGGGCAGGGCGGGCAGTGGTAACTTTTTATTAAAGTGGTTTAAAATTCTTGGCCAAAAAATTATGAATAGAGAGAGAGAGAGTAATGAACACAAAGGTGGTTAATAGCATGTGTGGTCTCTTTTTTGCTTTTTTTTTTTTCTTATATTTTGATAACATTTATTTTTGTTCCGTATTTATGATTTTTTTTTTTCTAAAGCTCTTAGCGGCAAGAAAAACCTATGTATTTAGTAAATTATAAAAATATTACTTAAAAGAGAAATTACAAGCCAACAAACAAATACTTCTATTAAGAATAAATAATAATTTAAGTGAAATTATTGAGGAAAAAAGAATATGAAAAAAAAAAAAAAAAATTGAAAATATATTAGCTGTTAATAAATAACCCATAAAAGCACCTTAAAAAAATTTAACTGCTAATGAAAACAAAAAAAAAAAAAAATGAAAAAATAGTGAAAAACAAAATTAATTTTATAACATTTAAGTAAGAGTTTAATAACAACAAATAATTTTTAAAACATTATCATTTAAAAAGGCTTTAAAAATAACGAAACGCTGTAGAGAATGTTGCTTACACAAAATCTTATTCTCTCTGACAATCCTCGGAACACCCACACACACACACACACACACATACACACATACACATATACATATACACACATATGCACAGGTATATACACGTATATAGGATGATATAAAAACGAGAAACTGTAGATCAGACACACATTATGATTGTAAAGTTCTTATATAAAGAAAAAATTCGTATATTTTTATTATTGTGTCTATAATGTTAAAATAAAAACCAATCATGTGTTTTTCTTTAGAGTTAAACAAATTTGTCTATAATGTTAAAATAAAATAAAAAACCAATCATGTTTTATTTTCTTTAGAATTAAGTAAATTTGTGGTGGAAATAAATTTAAAAAAAAAAAATAAATAAATAAATATTGTTTCATTGCAAACGAGAAAAGAAATAAATAACAGAATGCATAAGAAAAACACTGTAGTTATATAGCAACGAAAATATACATATATATATACATATATATATATATATACACATATATATATATATATATATATATATATTCACACACAACTTAATCCTAATCGGTGTATTTATAACAATTAATTTATAAAATACTTACAACACATTTATCTAAAATATAAAAATAATGATGAAGAAAAAGCCTAAGCCCCTAGTAATTCTCTTTTCTTATCCCACACATTTTAAAAATAAAAAAAATTTCCATAAGTTATTTTCCTTTTTTTTTTTATTCTTAAATTATTAATAAAATTTGCGCGTATTTAAAAAAAAAAAAAAATTTTTTTTTAATTACTTAAATTATATAAAGAAATGTATTTTTTTTTTTTTTTTTAAATAAACTTTTATAAGCCATCTACAATTTAAAAATTCTGCTCTTATCATTGTTAATATCGATTTTATTTTAAGAGTATATATATATTAATATTGCTTAGTATATATCTATTCATACTTTTTTTTTTTTTTTTTTAAATAAACTTTTAAAAGCCATCTACAATTTAAAAATTCTGCTCTTATCATTGTTAATATCGATTTTATTTTAAGAGTATATATATATTAATATTGCTTAGTATATATCTATTCATACTTTTTTTTTTTTTTTTTTAAATAAACTTTTAAAAGCCATCTACAATTTAAAAATTCTGCTCTTATCATTGTTAATATCGATTTTATTTTAAGAGTATATATATATTAATATTGCTTAGTATATATCTATTCATACTTTTTTTTTTTTTTTTTTAAATAAACTTT